>CM029017.1:140042803-140191559 GCA_016801055.1 Panax notoginseng
CCCCATATACGTAACTATCATGATTACAATCCATACTTGCATGTTCATTTTCAATTCCATGCAAGTACTGAAAATGAATGGTGATCAAGCATTCATGCATGTAAAACAACCATGATAGAAATTCCTTATAATATGTAAAACAATCCAGCAGTCAAGCATACAACTAAACTACATAGTAAAATCCGTTAGAATCTCATAACGGAGTTAGTTCATGACTGAACCAAAAGCCATTATGGGATCAAAGCAATACATGGATAATAAACAAACAATTGAAGAAAGAGAGAAGAAAGAATCGATCAAACCCAATTGCTGATTATATTCCAATAGTAACGTTCAATTCCACATTAAAATTCAACAAAGAACAATAGTCTTCCACAGTGATTGAAATCCAACAAGAGAAGTAGAGAATATAGAGATTATGCTTGGTTCTATGTTGGAAGTCTCTCAACGTGTGTAACCCTAGTTCCAATATGAAAACAAGTAAAACCTACTCAATGATGCGTCTGACACCAGTCAGAATTGTTTTTGAATCAATACAACCTTTAAAAATGAAAATTAAAATAAAATAGCTCAGCAACCTCAGACATCGCGCGCGGCCGCACGCCCTTCCTTCATAATCCTCGTGCGGGGGCGCGTCTGCAGAATATAGTTCAGCTAGGTGCTCGCGCGGGTCGCGTGCGCGTCCTCAAGTCTAATCTACCGTGCGACTTCTGCAGTGCTGCTACTGCTTCTGTCATGCTGCTCATTCTTCTTTGTCATCCATGCTTAGTCTCCTTGCTCCGCTTGATCCTCACACCATGCATCCATAGCTACATGCCCTCTATTACCACCAAATTGTGTCATATCCTGCACTTTTGTACCAAATGGAGTTCTAAGTACATGCAATGCAAAATAAACAAAATGCAACACACTAAAATGTACTTAAAATAAGCGTAGTTCGCGTGAATTGATATCCGATAAGTAGGTATAAAACCCACTTATCAGTGGACCCACAACAAAAGTATTGTCGTAGTTAGAAAATGACAGAAATATCTTTTTATAAAAATAACGGCGAAAGTTTTACCGTTAAACTGTTGAACTACCCGGTAGTAAAAGTACAGTAATACACGTGGTTGCATAGTAACACATGGTATTGATTATTGATGCTTACGTGAGAAGTCACTCAGTTATACTTAATTATTGTTACAATAATTGTTGCATAATATCTCTCATATTATTGATTCAATTATTGTCATAGTATTGTCTGCATAATATTTTATATTATTAAATCAATAATTGAGACGACAAAGTTATTCATATTATTATTTGCAATATTGACGATGTCTAAGAAAGTTCTGTCGATGAGAGGTTTGGTCACCTAATTGCGCGCCAATAGGGAGAAATCCTTATCGAAAAGCGTCTTTCTTGGGAATGATCTGGTTGTTAAATATTGTGAGTTATAATATTAATGATGAATAAGTTCGTGTTAATTAAAGATGAAATTGATATTTCTATTGTGTTGGGATTATTAGTGTTAGTGGAAATATACATTTATTTCGATACTAATTGATTTTTGGAGGTTATATTAACCAATCGAATAATTAATAGGATAAATGAGCAATTAATTGTTATTAGTTCACATGCATATAACTATTTGTTCACATGAATGGAACTATTGATTCACATGCATGTACTATTGATTCACATACACGTACTATTAGGGAGGTGGTGCAAGTTTGATAATACTTGTAGGACTAAATTAAAAATAGAGGAAAAGTTGAAAGTATTATACTGTAATAATTCGATCCCCAAAACGTGCAATTATCGAAAATATGTTTTCCTATAAATAGAAGCTCATTCTTCTTTCATTCTCACCAATTCACTAATACTCACAAGAGCAATTATAAAGAGAGAAGCTATAGAGAGAAAGAAGAAGAGTAGTTTGCTACTTCACTATTCCAGTATCCAGTCTTCTTCTAAGGTAAGGGATATTATTTTTGTTCAGTATTCGTAAGAAATAATATTTTTCTTCCATACTCTGTAGTATGCAAGTTTTCGTTTCGTATTCTTAATTCTACACTCATTTTGTTAAAGTATTATTTCTATACTCTGTGAAATTAGTAGAATATCCTTGATATTTACGCTTCATCCAGTATCTTTTCATTGAAATATTTTTTTAAGTATTCTTGATAATTATTGATCTTTTTATGCTGGAATACTATTCATGGGGTACTATTCACAAAGGTACTATTCATGAAATACTATTCACGGGATACTATTCACTCGGGTATTATTCACCGGGGAACTATTTATGATAAAAAAATATTGATTTCTTTGTTGTCCAAATCATTTTTGATATAATATTATTCTTGAATTTTACTCCACAAAGAAGTATCATATTGACAATTTAGACATTATTGAATTTTGGATAAATTAAATTATAAATATTTAAAAATTTATCATATGTTTTCTTTTAATTGAATTCTTATATCATTATCATCATCCTTATATTGTGATGAAAGTCATCTTTGGCTTACGTGCATAAATGGATTGTTGATTGGTATGATTATGACCAGGGATCATTCGGTATAATCATGACCCGTAATGTTATAAATGATGTGGTAAAAGTCCTCATTGACCCGTAGTGCATTGATGGACAGTTGCTGGTATGATCATGACCATTGGTGAAAACACGAATATCCTTGGCCCGTAGTGCATTGATAATTCGTGGTTGTGATACTATTTATTAAGCTGAGTCTCAGCGATAAAATTGTTGATAAACTTTTTAAATTTTAGAAGATAGTAGATATCATGCTCTACTTGACTCTTCTAATGGATTGTTTGTTCCGCTGCAGTTAAACTTGTTGTTTATTAGTTTAACACTGTTGAAGGCTAACGATAATTTATTTTGCATTATCTTAGTCATAATATTTCTTACTGGGCTAGTTGAGCTCACTCTTTTGCTTTCATTGTTCTTTTCAGGAAATGAGAACGTAGCCGGGACTAGTCGAAGAATGGAGTGACGGTCTGAGATGGTGGCTGTAGTAGTCCTCACTATTTTATAAAATAATGTGATAATAATTGTAATGAGAACTCCATTTGAGTTTGAATACTATCTACTAGACAATATTCGTGTAAAAACTCTCAGCTCATGTTGTATAATTAAGTTTGTATTTGTATTTTGTACCATGTATTTGGCGACTTAGAATGGATGATGTATACCTATTTTGGGGGCATCAAATTTGTGTCCAGATATTATGGAACCAGATCAGCCGAGTAGTTCCAGCATGACAACTTCAGGTGTGCAGAGGAGGGTTTCTGATGTGCCTCGACCCCGTTCAGTCAGACAGCCTCGTCGTTTGGCGGAGGCGATGATTCGTCCTATCCGGGTTGATGTACCGGATGTTGAGGATGAGGAGGAGGATGTTCCGGCTACGGCTCCAACTCCTACTACTCATGCTCCCCGCAGGGATCTTTCAGGTATTAATGTGACGATTCCAGATCTTCTGGGTGATTTAAGTCGCCACCCCTCAATTTACTTGCATGAAAACGAGGTAAAAGCTGGGTTTGATCTTCCTTTTTCCTATTGATGAGGAGCAAGGATTCTGATATTTATTTGCATTGATGTAGGTTCCCGGCTTTACGCAGCCTCGGGGGAACTAGTTCAGCATACACTCCCTGTATCATGCTCTGCATCCAGATTACCGAGTGATTGTGCATGGCTGGGGCTTTGGGGCATTCTTTTCCATTTTCCCCCGCCGTTGTCCATGGGGTTACCTCAGGGCATTATCTGAGCGCTGGTTTCACCAGACTCAGTCTCTCCATTTGTTGGATTGCGAGGTGATGATGACGCCGATGGATTAGCGGTTTATCACCGGAATGGAGTTTGGAGGGGCGCCAGTGCTATGTACGGAGAACATTACCCCTACTGCCGTTAGATCCTTATTAGGAGTTCCGGCTGAGGTGCTCAAAGGTAGGACTGTCCATATAGGTCCTTTGAGCGTAGATGCTATGAGTGGGTTATTGAGTGAGCCCATGCCCGCTGATGTGAGAGTCAGAGATCGCATTCTTTGGCGATTGTTCCTGGTTATTATCAGGGGTTATTTCATAACAGATAACTCTTCCACGGTGTCATTTGCTTTGATCAGCGCCACGCGAGAGGTGGACCGTATTGGGGAGTATGATTGGGGTTCCTACACCTTTGCCTATTTCCTCAGGGGAATGTGCATGCGTTCGCAGGGCTTGACAGAGGCTTGGCTAGGATTTTCCCATTTCTGTTGGTGAGTATTTCTCTTTTGATAATGTACAGGTTAAGAATGTTAATTGACAGCAGATGTTTGTCTTTGTGTTGGCAGTTTTGGGCCTATGAGAGGCTCCCTTGTTTGTGTCCTATTAGTGTGTTAGGTTTAGATACCTATCCACGAGGACGGCGATGGCATCACTCCATTTTGGCTGAGGTTCATGTAGCTGAGGGTTTCACCCATTGTCGCTTACAGTTGGAGTTGTTGACAACTGATGCCATCACATGGGTTCCCTATTTTGGGGACCATTTGACAGTTGGATTTGAGGATGGATTCCCGACTGGTGTTGAGTATGTGATATCCACCCGTAGGATTCCTCTCTTCACAGATGGAGGATGGGAGCTCTATTTAGGAGAGCGTGCTATTAGGAGCACCACATGAGAGATTCGTGTACCGATCTTACCTCCTGCCATACATTATTGGCCTGTGTTGCAGTCGCCTGTTGATGATATCCTATTGATGGGCGTTGACGGCTACACTTTATCAGAGAGTCCGTTTACTCAGGAGGCATTATACCGTTGGTGGTCCCCTCGTACCATCGGAGCCTAGACCCGCACCACTCAGTTCATAGGAGATATGGTTCCTGGATTCGTGATGATGACGGATTGGATGGCCTGTATCCGAGATCTAACTTATTTGACACAGATTGACAGTTTGACCCGGTAGTTGGACCGGGCACATTTTTTCATCCGGCATTTGGGCCGAGATCCTTCAAAGGTGGATACTTTTGATCCTTCCAGCTCGGGGGATGGCCCTTTAGATGACCCATAATATGGCTTTGCCGGTGCAGATCCTCCCTTGTATAGGCCTGATATCCCTCTTGGAGGAGATCTAGTGACTCAGGAGAAGTTACATCAGGTGGACAAGATTGACGATGTAGACATTGACACCCTTCATTTCTTCTGATGTGTATTCTCGCTATATCTTTTGATAGGCCTCTGTTAGATACTGGGTGGTTGTGGCCCATTCTCGTTATATCTTTTGATAGGCCTCTATTAGTCGTAGGGCGTCTGTGCCCCATTTTCATGTATTTTCCAGTTGTACAGAGATGATGTATTTAGATGATGATGTACTTAGGAATGTATGTACTGTTTTCCATTCCCTACATCATATTGTTATATTACTTATCATGCATATTTTATGTCATGCATATGTATGTTCAGAGATATTCAACATTGACCCCAGGATGGTCTTATGATATGGCCCACTCAGATGTCTTCCTCTACAGTCAGTCGTATCGATCACACCCCACCAGTATTGGTGGCCTCACGCTTGAGATCTTGGTATGACAGTGTATCCCTTTTAGACAGGGTGATTGTAGAGCAGCTATTACAGCATTCCATGACCCTCCTGACATTCCAGGTTCCATTGGGCTTTGTAGATGGCATGCTAGAGCATTGGGTACCTGAGAGGCAGGTTTTTCAGTTTGGGACCTATGAGTTGACTCCTACCTTAGAAGAGTATGAGCGGTTGACGGCTTTGCCCTTAGATAGGCCTTGCGCTAGGATGGCTGTCGGAGATATGTGATGGCAGTTCATGACCCTCACCGGGTTGCGGCGCAGAGTAGTGCAGGATGAGATTACATTAAGTCATCTAGTGTCCCAGTGTTTTCTGATAGACAGATTTAACTCAGTGGACAGTTATGCACGATACTCCGGGGATTTCACCACACCAGAGGATCAGTGGCATGTGGCCAGAGTAGATGTACTCGTGATGTACAAGTGGCTTATTTGTACATGCCACTGTATATGGATGAGCTGGACATCGGTGTTGTCATGGCGGTGAGAGCTCTCAGGGAGGGTCATACCATTATTCTGATGATTGTGGTAGAGACACTGAGGTTAGCCACGTATTGCCACACCTATCCTGCAAGGGTATTTATAGGCAGCTCAGTCATATTATACGTGTGGTTCATGTCACACTTGAGACCGATTGGCACGTTCCGACGGTATGGGTATTATTTTTCCCATGAGATAGCCATGTCTTACTCCTTTCAGCCAGCGGAGTATGTAGAAGCTGCATCCTGGTCGGTGTTTTTGGCAGGGATTGGAGATCCATTTGACATTCTACCATGTACAGGGCTTAACTCTCCCTACAGCTTTATTACTCATGCACCTGGCATGGATTATCTCCCTCTGGCTGGTTTGAGGGCATGACCACATATCACCCACTGGCTGTGATGTCACAGTTTGACCAGTTTCAGGAGGTGCATCCTTTTGAGGGGGCATTAGGTCAGCGTTTGGCTTTTTGCCATTTGTTTTGTTAGCCATCCGGGCTGTTCGACAGAGTATTCTGTGTGGATAGAGATAGAGACTGTATTGGCTGCGGTAGTATCCACAGTGTCGGGGATTGATTCAGATGGTGGAGAGCCCATTGAGGACATTGATTCTCACACCAAGGAGGATCCATTCACTAGGTTGCCAGCAGCTCTTGTAGATTCTCTCAGTACGAGTGCTACTGTGATCCAGCATTCAGCACAGTATCTAAAGTAGAGTCTTCATCTGATGTCCTTTGAGAGAGATTAGGCTAGGGCCTTGACGTTGACAACTCTTGATGGGAGAGACGTCGTTCTATCAAAGAGAGACGAGGCATTAGCTTATAGAGATGTCGCTGTTGCTGAGCGTGATGATGCCAGATCATCTAGAGATGCAGTGATTGTGGAGCGGGATAACGCTATATCTGCCCGAGATATCGCTGTTACAGATAGTATTGTAGTGAGGTCCCTTACTGCTGGCATCATTGCAGAGATGAGCACGTATATTGATGAGCATAGTGCCACCATGCAGTAGGCTATAAATCTGTTGACTCGCGTAGAGACCCTTGGGCAGGAGATCACAGCCTTACTCCCTACTTCTGAGAGGGATGCGATGTTGGACTTGATAGTCCGTATACACACCGACTTGTAGATGGATTTGTATTTTCCTGCACAGACTAGCTTAGTCATTTTGTCATGTACAGTACACATTGTATATATCAAACAGCATTATATATAGCAGGAAAACATATTTTGATCACTTCCTTTTTAGTTATGCATGGTTGCTTGCTTGATATTTGCCTGTTTCTCCAGGGCTTGTGATCTTGATGTATTCTGAACTCCTCCTTGATGGACAGACATTGAGATGTCTCAGGATCTTTTAGAATAGATCGTTGATTTGTGTGTATTCCCTACCTTCTTTGGTGTCTTGGGACTGGTTTATGTATGTAGATGTGGAGAGTGTGGCTTTCCTCTTTGAGGTTGACCGCACCACAGATGGTCGACAGTACTCCTTTGTATGGGGGAGCCCAGTTAGTTCCATCTCTTATGGATTGGTGTTTCTCTTTAAGGAATCAACCGCAGCTTAGATGGTCGCCGAATCTCCCATTTGTGTGGGGAGGTCAGTTAGTTCCATCCCTTTGGTCGGAAGCTTGTGATGGATTGAAAGATGTTCCCAATACCACTGACAAGTTTTTATATTTTGGTAAGGGACCGAACCATGAATGGCTGCCTACGTACTCCTATTAAAGAGATCAGGTCTGCGTAGTTCAAACCTGGTGTGGAGGTTCAACGTTGTATGTGGCTAAGTGGTGTAGAGATTTTTTTTTTTGTTTTGTAGTGAGAAGGGTGTAGAAATATTTTTGTTATTTTTGTTTTATTATGACCGGACCATATAAAATGGCTGCCTACATACTCCCGTGTATTGGGGAGATCAGGTCGGCGTTGTTCGCCCCATATACAGGGCGATTTGCAGCCAAAAGGTTTAATCCCATGTACAGGATAAACTGAAGGTGTGAAGGGTTTAATCCCTGGTGGGATAACCTGAAGGTGTGAAAGGTTTTGAAAACCTGCGAGGAGTAAAGGATCTGATGATCCAAAAACCAGGCTATTGGTTGTAAAGTATGATTGTCCCTGATGGGGCAAATGGGTGTATGGAAAGTTGTATGTAGTTAAGGTTTAGAAAACCTGAATTGACTAGGGATCTGGTGATCCATAACCAGGATGTTTGCTTAATGGTAACTTCAGACATAGTACAGTTTCATGGTGTCCGAGTTAATGAGTTGCGAAAATTCATCGCCATCCATCTCCTGCAATCTGAGAGCGCCTCCTGTCAATACCTCCTTGACAACAAATGGGCCTTCCCAGTTCGGGGCGAATTTTCCTTTGGACTGATCTTGGTTATCAAGAACCTTCTTTAAGACCAGGTCATGTTGTTTAAACTGCCGTAGCCGGACTTTTCTGTTATAGGATCTAGCGATCCTTTGTTGGTACAACCGACCATGGAAGATAGCAGCGGCTCGCCTTTCATCTATTAGAGACAATTGGTGATACCTATCTTGTACCCACTGATCTTCATCCAGCTGAGCGTCTATCAACACTCTGAGGGATTCGATTTCCACCTCTATGGGGAGCACCGCTTCCATCCTATAGATTAATGAGTAGGGGGGTTGCCCCAATGAAAGTGCGCAGTGATGTTCTGTAGGCTAACAGAGTCAGAGGCAATAAGTCAGGCCATCCTTTGTGATTGGCAGACATCTTTTGCATGATCTTCTTGATGTTTTGTTAGCCCCCTCAACAGCACCATTCATTTTTGGCCGGTAGATGACGGAGTTGAGATGTTTGATATGGAATTTACTGCATAACTCCTTCATCATCTTGTTGTTGAGGTTCTTAGCATTGTCTGATACAATTACCTCTGGTTGTCCACATCAACAAATGGCATTGTTTCTGATGAAAGTAATGATAACCTCTTTCGTAACCTTAGGGAAAAGGCTGCTTCTACCCATTTAGTGAAGTAGTCGATCATGGTGAAGATAAACCGATGTCCATTATTGGCTTTGGGCTCGACGGCCCGATCACGTCCAGTCCCCACATTGAGAAGGGCCAGGGTGACCTCATATTGTGGAGCTCCCTTGGAGGGGCGTGGATAGCATTCCCATGAATTTTGCATTGGTAACATTTCTTGATATGATCATCACAGTCAGCTTTGAGAGAGAACCATGCCCCGTTCTTAGGACCTTCTTTACAAGTAGGGGGCCGCTCATGTGTGGGCCACATACTCCACCATGGATTTCATCCATGAGCCTCTGAGCTTGGTCCTTGTCCAGACATCTGAGGAGACCTAGTCTTGCATCTCTTTTGTAGAGTGCGTCTCCGCTCAGGTAGAATTTCATACCCAGTCGATGGATCCGCCTTCTTTCAGTCGGGCTCGCCTCAGTGGGTGTAGATCCATCTTGTAAGTACACCTTGATATGCTGACCAAGGGTGTTGGATGGGAGGTAGCTCATCCGATACTTCTCCAATGTAATGCCCATAGGCTGGAGCCTTTTGTCGGGCAAATATGATGGTTGACATATTTTCCTTGTCAAATATGTTGATCAAAGAGGTCAAGGTTGCTAGCACATCCGCAAAGTCATTCCTATTGTTGATTGATTTTGCAATCAATGAATACGTGCAAGTATACACGGTCAACAAGTAATAAAGTGAAAGTAGAGTATCGTTCCCACGAGGAATTATTTAATAAAAATCACTAAGTACTAATTCTTAACCAAATCAATTTTATTTAAACAACCAATAATTGTGATTTCTAGATTTGAGAAAACTAAATTAAACAAAACAAAAAGATTATTCTAAAAGAAAGCAAATAAACAACTAAGAATTGATGGAATTCAGATAAATAAGAATTAAGACTCCAATATCCCCAATTATGAATTATAAATCAATTATTCAACTATCCCAATTATTATATCTACTGAATTGTTAACAGGAATTCTCGAATGCCAAAAGCCCTCTCTCGAGTGATCAATTGCCTTCTATTTAACCCAGATTAATTTTGCTATATCTCTATGCAAAACAATTGAATTAAACTCGTTACAAACCCAATTCCTTTTATGTTATATGCGGCAAATAGATATTCTCATTCTATTCACAAACCTAATTATTCGCTGTGCAAATAACTAAGTCACATGTCACCAAGCCCAGTTCTAACCCTAGAATTCCTTTCTCAATTCCTTCTAGAGTAACAAGGTAATTATTGATCAGATAATTAATCAATAAGCATAAGGCAAGATAAACAACTCACTTAGACATAAAATAATTGAAATAAATCGAATTACTAATTTATAAACATAAAATGTTCAATTGAAATCTTAATAAAAGAGTTAGTTTATAATTAATGAATTGAAACCCCACAACTGAATAGACATTAAAAGATAAAAGTATGATAAGAGAAGAAAACAGAATCTGTTGTCAGCAAATCTGATGCTCCCCTCTTGCTCCTGCTCTTGATCTTCAATGATCTCCAAGTTGTTTCAATCTCCAAAACTAATAAGAACTAGGGTTAATGTCTAATCTAATGGAGTGTTTAATCTAGTCTACTCTATGTAATCTCCCCTTATTTTATGCCTTACATCATGTATTTATAGATTACAAGTCCAATTTTGAGCTTAGGAACAAACACAATCCAATTTGGAGTCAAAAAGGTGTCAAAATTCTCCCAAAACGCGTCCAGGCCGCACCAAACCCTTCCCCCAGCGCCCCAGCGCTGGGCTTAACGCTCAGACACTGCCTTATAGCGCCCCGGCGCTGGAAATGGCCTTGAAATGGGCGCCCCGGCCCTGGTGCTTTTTTGGAAATTTTCTACTCCGACGTCCTTTGGAAAAATGGCCATAACTTCTTCGTCCGAACTCCGATTTTGATGATTCAAGATGTTCGGAAAGAGAAGAAGTAGATCTACAACTTTCATTCTTTAAGTTTTCCGAAATAAGGTCTCAATCAATACTCAAATTGGCTCTAAAGTGACTGCTATGTAAATGGCAAGCCGAAAACGCGAATCTAGCCACCCCGAACGTCGATTCAAGTAACTTTTGTCCCAATTACTATAAAACAATGTAAAACATGCATGAATGGACACAAACACTTAAAAACTATTCTAAAAGACTTGAGAACAACAATGAATTAAGCCCGAATGTATCCAATTTATGTGTATAAAACTCACTCATCACCTATTCCGAGGAATGTGGAGGAAGGATATTTCTTCAAACTCCGAAGCCATCTGTAGAACCTGACGATGGTAATGCAGTAAATTTAGCTCTTTGGTGTGATAGATTCATGTGGTTTGTCTATTACCAATTCGGAATCCCCAAAGATAGGTAACCGTTTGATGCCCATTGATTGGGCAAGTTTTAGCCCCATGATGCAGCCTTCATACTCAGCTGTGTTGTTGGTGTTGGCAAACTGTAATTTGACGGCGACGGGATGCTGCTCCCCAGTAACGGATACTAGAACTGCTCCAGCCCAGAACCTTCCATGTTTACAGCTCCATCAAAATACATCCTCCATGTTTAGTGTGCATCGTACTGATGGTGTTGTTGAACTGTCTTACCCCTTCATCGAGAAAGTATGTTTCCAAGGGTTTGACATCCCCTGAAGGTGCAGCGGCCAGTTGATCCGCAATTCCTTGACCTTTGATAGACTTTTGCGTCACGTAAACTATGTCAAATTATTGTAGGATCAACTACCATCTGGACAATCGGCAATTCAGCATGGGTTTACTGAACACGTACTTGAGAGGATCCACGCGAGATATTAGATGGGTAGTGTGACCATGGAGGTAATGTTGTAACCTCATGGAAGCCCATGCTAAAGCACAACAAATTTTCTCAATCAGAGTGTACTTGTGTTCACTGCTACTGAATCTTTTGTTGAGGTAGTAGATAGCTCGCTCTTGGCCTCTATCGTCTTTCTGTCCCAGTATGTAGCCCATGCATTGTCATTGATGGACAGGTACATAAACAAGGGAACATCATCCCTATGAGGTACCAAAACAGGAGGATTGACTAGCTGCTCTTTGATTGTAAGGAAGGCTTTCTGACACTCATCATTCCATTTCATGGAGGAGTTCTTCCTTAACAACTTGAATATAGGCTCACAGGTTGCTGTGAGTTGGGAAATGAATCTGCTGATGAAGTTGATTCTTCCCAAAAATCCTCGTATTTCTTCTCTGTCTGAGGAATAGGCATTTCCGTGATGGCCTGAATTTTGGTAGGATCCAACTCAATCCCCTTGTAGCTGACTAGGAATCCTAGCAACTTGCTTGATTTAATGCCAAAGGCGCATTTGGTTGGATTCAACTTCAAGTTGTACTTACACAACCTGTTGAAGAGCTTTTTGAGATGGTCTAGGTGGTCTTCCTCCCTTCGGGATTTGACAATGATGTCATCCATATAGATCTTTATCTCCTTGTGCATTAAATCGTGGAAAAGAGTTATCATGGCTCGCTGGTAGGTAGCTCCAGCATTAATGAGGCCGAATGACAACCGTCTGTAGCAAAAGGTTCCCCAAGGAGTGATGAATACAGTTTTCTCACGATCCTCTTCAGCAACCATGATTTGATGGTACCCTGCAAAGCAATCAACAAAGGAGTACATGTCTTATTGAGTTGTATTGTCAATGAGTCTGTGGATGAATGGTACGGGAAATCTATCCTTGTGACAAGCTTTGTTTTGGTCCCAGTAATCCACACAAACTCGCACCTTCCCTCCCGGTTTGGGCACGGGGACTATGTTGGATAGCCATTTAGGGTATGTTGACACCATGATGATGTCTGCTTGAAATTGTTTCACAATTTCTTCTTTAACTTTCAAACTCCACTCAGGTTTTAATCGCCTGAGCTTCTGCCTGACTGGCTTGAATCCCTCTTTGATGGGAAGGCGATAAATAACAATGTCAATAGACAAACCGACCATGTCTTCATGAGACCTTGCAAACACATCCTGGAAATGGGTTAATAGAGTAACCATGTCATTCCTTTGGTTTGGAGTGAGGTCCGTACCAATCTGGATTTGTTTGGGGTTTTCTGAGGTTCCGAGGTTAAAAGAGGTGGTTTGATCAAGATTTGGCTTGGGTTTATCTTCGACCCATTCTTTGATCTCCTGAGGGATAGTCCTGTTATATCTCCATCAAGTCTGAGTCCAACTTTACATCAAAATTACAGTCCTCGTGGAGAATAGGCACCTCATCAGGAAGTTTAGGCACATCTAACTTTAGAGTCCTGAAACAAAATACTTTCACTTAATATATGAAACTGTTTTATCATACAAAGTGTTAGCATGTAATGACAAATGTAACTACTAATATTGTACAAAAAATTAAGCAGTTATTGCTATCTACAGGGCAGAGGGAGTTTATGCCCTTTTTACCCTCGTTGGCAAATGCAAGGAGTGCTGCTCCAATTGCCAAGGGTGAAGTCCTGATTGACAGCTGTGATGAAGGGGTTGCTATCGTCCTCCTTCTCCCGAATGATGACCATGATATCTAAACAATCATCGTCTGGGGTGACCCTATTTGTACTGTCCGTGTGGACTATGATGCGTATGTTTGATAAGCATCTTGCAATGTCCTGCTTACGCCTCCGGTCCTTTTCCTCCGCCTCCGGATCCGGTATCAAAACTTCTTTTCCTTTGACTGGTATCGGCTTAGGAAATAACATGGTCATCACATGGGCAAGAACCTTTACTGAAGTTTGTATAGATTCAACTCTTGTAGGTTATGCCTGAAGATAAAGGAACCTGTTTGTGTCTGTGAGGATTCCTGTGAGTGGAGCTAGAAGAATAGCCTAGTTCGGCTGTCCCTGTTTGACTGGGAATTTGAATTGGGCAGTTAATGCCCTGATGGTAGTGAGTGTTGCTCAACTCCAGGGGATAGAAGCTGACAGGCTCAACTTCGGAATTGAAACTGATGAGCGGGATGTCACCTTATTCCGGACATTCTGACTCAGAATTAATAGTGACTAGGCTGTTAATGATGTATTTAAGCTGCTGATGAAGGGTGGACGGGACGGCTCCAGCCACATGAATCCACGGTCTCCCTAAGAGCAGGTTGTATCCTGCAGCTTTTTTGAGCACATGAAAGGATACGCAGAATGTATGTGGACCTATCTCCACAGGTAATTCAATCTCCCCGACAGCATTTCGTCGGGATCCATCGAAAGCTTTGATAATTGTATGGCTTCTGCGGATTCTATTGAGATTGATATTCATCTTCTCCAAGGTGGCATACGGGCAGATTTTCAAGGAGGACCCTCCATCTATCAATACTCCTGCGACCACGTATTCGGAGGACATAATCGCTATGTGCAACGGCTTACAATGACCAGTCCCTTCAGGAGGTATATCATCATCAGTGAAAGATATCACATTGTTGTTAAGAATGTGATCAACCAGGTGGTGATGGAACTTTTCGACATCTACTGATTTTGGTAAATGAGCTTCTTCCAAAACTCTTAGTAATATCCTCTAAGGAGAATACCAAGTCCAGTATGGAAACCTATTGTAGAGCTTCTTTTAAGCTTAAAACCACCTTGGCTTCATTATGTCCCATAGTACGGAGGAATTTTTTAATCTTCTCCATGAGAACTTTCCCCTTTGATTTGATGGTGGGCTTCATCACCCGTTGGGGAAGATACAGTGGATTCTCTTTCGACACTGCAGCAGTTGTGTGGGATGTAAATCCTTTAACCTCTCCATAATTCCATGGAACTTTCTGTAGGCTGACAAAAGGATATTGTGGTCTAAATGGTAAGATGATTGGCTCTGGCGCAACCACTTTCAAAGGAGTTTCAATACCCTTGAGCTGAATAGGTTGAATTGTATGTGCAGGGGTAGCTGAATCTGTCTCAGAAGATATAACTGCTACGACTTCCTTTCACTTTGAAGGAAATGTGTCCCCACTCTCCAGTAAAACAGTGTCATTGCCTGCCAGCTGTAGGACACCGCTGTCAATTAGGTTCTGAATAAGGTGGCGGAGTGCCCATCATTCTTCAGTGATGTGACCACGAGAATGGGAGTGATATTGGCACACTCCATTGAAATCAAACTGTCTCAAACGCGGGTTGAGTGGAGGTAGCAGAGCTTCAATTCTTCCGTCATTGATCAGCATCTGCAATATCTCTTCCATCGGTTGGCCTAGGTATATAAATTCCCTTTTATTGGCTAAGTCCCGACGAGCTTTGGCATTTGCTCTTTTTACAATTTTCTCCTCCTGTGTTTCATTTTCTGGAGTACGCGGTGGAGTGTTTGCAACAAGAGGAAGGAGGCTAGCATGCTCCTGGCTGAATAATTGACGTGTGACTTAGTGCTGATGGACCACCAGTTCTGCCAATTGGTTAACTTGCTCACGTAGAGCATTCATTTTTTGTTCCATCATAAATCGGAACTGTGCATAATCCCACTTGTCAGCACTATCCTTGCTGGTTTGGGAAGATCATTTTCTAGAGTATACGGTGGAGTGTTTGTACATGGAGTGGGAAGTCTGTATACTACTCCAATTAATCATGTTAACCTCCTCTGTTTTGTGTTGAGGAAGAGGATTGTCTTGCACATGGGGTTGGTCGGGTTTAGTCACCACGATCTCACCATTGTCAATCAAATCCTGGATCTTGTGTTTCAAGGCCCAGCAATCCTGAATATCATGGCCGGGAGCTCCAGCATGATAAGCACATTTCCGGCTAGCATTAAAACCCTTCCCACTAGGGTTGGCCAGTGGAAGAAGATGGGTAATTTTCTTCTGAGTTGTCAGAAGATTGAGAATATTCTCGAGCGAGTCCCCTAAGGGTGTGAACACTCGAGTGCGTCTGACTTGAAAAGGGGAGTAGTTTCTCCTTTGAATAGGTAGGCTTTGACTGCCTTTTTGCCCTTGTAGTATCAAGAAAACATCTTCCTCTTTCTTCTTATGGACCCTCCCGGGGTTGTTTCCATAACTTTTAGACTGGATGTGTTCAGCAACAGCTTTCAAAGCAGCAAAGTCTTGAATCTTTCCAGACTTCAATCCCATCTCGGCCATTTCTCCATGTTTGATCATCTCGGAGAATGGTTTGTCAATGCCAGCTAAAACTCTTTCATAGAAGGGAGCTTCCTGAATGTCTATGAAGCTCATCACCATCTCAGACTCAGTCATAGAGGGAATAACTTAAGCAGCCAAACGCCTCCATCTCTCACTAGCTTATTTCTCGACCTTGGTAATTTGGTACCGGTCAGGAGCCATTTGAGTTTGGAAACTATACTGACTAAGGAACGCATGAGCTAGCTCCTCGCAGCTATGAATTTTTGAGTTGTCCAATCTGGTATATCATGATTTAGCTTCACCAGTCAGACTCTTCTGAAACAATTTCATTATGAGCTTTTCATCCTCGGCATAAGATCTGAGTTCCCCAATGAAGACTTTCAAATGTAAGGATCTTCCAACCTGTCATACTTTTCAAAGTCAGGAGTTTTGAATTTCTCTGGATAATGTACCCCAAGGAATATACAAAGGTCTGCATATGAAACACTCCCATGTGTTCCAACTCCTTTGATAGACCGAATGGTCTCTTCCATTTGTAGGACCTTTTTTCTAATATCACCGGTGTCTGGATCTTCTTTGAGAAGGGTGGTTTCAGGGGTGTTGGTTTTGTCCAACTGAGATTCGGGTACAGGAATTTATTTGCCTGATCCCTGAGTTCCTCCATATGCAGAGGATTCTGTATGTATGGGTATTCGTGGACCTTGAGTGAACTTGTGTAGTTCCTTAAGCAGAACAGCTAACTCTGTAATTTGGTTGCTTAGTCCTTCGAACTCCTCGCGAGAGACGGGAGCAGGACTAGACTGGCCAGATGAAGTCATGCTTGGCTGCAGGCTCGTTGCCTTTTTGGATTTTGAACGGGTAACAGGACCAATTATATCCCTTTAAAAAGACTTATGTAGTTTAGTCTTAGTGAATGTAGAAATATTAAATGATGTGTCCATTTAGGAATATTGTCCTGTGAAACGGATGTTAGTTGACAAGATAGTATGTCAAGTTTTGATATATAGGGAATGCATGTACACATTTTCCTCATATTTTCCATTACATTGAGATTGACATGGAAATGAAATTACAAGTAATTTTAGAATGTGAAAGTATAAAGAGACTTTCCTCCGCGTTTGGTTAATCAGAGGCTGACCTATCTTAGGCTACTATCGCGGCTTTTTGGCATGAAGGTTCCCAAATCATCGCAATTTACTTGACGGGAAGTTAATCCGGTCTTTCAACTGGAGCGAATTTGGGCGGTACCTTTCTTGAGCCTCGCTGGAATTAGTCTTCCTACGAGTCCAGTAATCAAACACCGACAGGATAGCCTCCTGATGGAGGAACCACACAACAAACATTCGCATACAACGTGTCTCACCGTATGGAAATGATGACATGTGTGAAGCACTAATATCACAAGCAGATATGGTGCGAAGCACTAAGTGCAATAAGTAAATGCATTCGTACACATTCATTCAAATGTAAATGCAACATCCACACACAAGCAGATAAAAGTTTTGAAAAGTTTGTAATAGCGGCTTAAGCCCTCTTACTGGATGTTCCCAGCATAGTCGCCACCTGTCGACGTCGGGATTTTATTTGTCCCTTTTCTGTTCTTGCCTTTTGGTGTTCTCATGTTAGGTGAGATTTGTTTGAAAAAATAAGTTATGAAAAGGTCCAACATGTATATGTCGACGATTGGACTATAAGAGTCGCCAGTTGGTATTTTTAAATGGTTGCACCAACTCAACCGAGAAAAGGTTTGCACATCGACCTAGTAATGTGACACTAGTTAACAGGTCTGTGAAACCGAGATTCGTTAGGGTCCAGGAGCTTGATTATGCGGAGGGAAGGTGTTAGGCACCCCCCGACATCCGTATTACCACGGTGACCGCCACTTTTCAATTTAAACAATACTACAAAATAGTAAATAGACAACACTTAAACCACAACGTTTTTTATAAAAACGTTGTGGTATTTTTTTTACAACATTTTAAAAAAACGTTGTAGATATATATACAAAAACGTTATCTATTTAAAAGAGCATTTTTTTGTTTTATCTAGATAACGTTTTTTTTAAAACGTTGTCTATCAAGAAAAACACGGAGCAAAATCTCTTTCCAAAAATCGTCAAACCTTCTTTTAAAAAACACGGAGGCCTGAGAAGGTAAGAAAAACAAATTGGCGTTCCTTTGTCCCTTTCCCTTTTCAAAATCCTCAAACCCTAGTGCGATTTGTCGAAGTTGCTACGATTTGTCAAAGCTGCTGTGATTCCCAATCGAACTCAAAACCCTAGTTTGCAAAGATCTGCAAATTATTAATAATTGGTCGGCATTTGAGCTTGTTCGTCAGACAATAATCGGTAAGTTCTTCTCTTGCTGCTGCGATTCCCAATCGAATGCAATAAACCTAGTTTGCAAAGATCTGCAAATTATTAACAAGTGGGAGAAATTTGAGCTTGTTCGTCGTCATACAATAATCGGTAAGTCCCCGAACTCATCTACCTCACTCATCCTTAACTTAGCTCTCTCCCCTTCTCGCTTAATCTTGACTGGAAATCACGAAACAACGGGCAAGGTAATGCTAGTTGTTACCTCTACCCCGGATTTTTAGTTCAGGTATGGAAATAAAAGTTAGGGTTTTACTTTTTTTCATGACCCATTTCAATCATCTTATAATCTTCTTCTTTTTCTTCCTCAGCCACTAATTTTAGCCATATATATCTATTACGTTCTTGTTGTCTCACTTTCAGTCTTTGCTAATTTTCTTCTGCATCATTCTTCTTTTTCTGTTTCACTTTTTCTTTAAAGTTATGATGGTTTTGACGGGGTTTTGCACAAATTTCTTTGTGTGTTTCGGATGTTGCCTACAAAGTGTTTGTTTAAATGTCTAAGAGTGATGATTTCTTAAAAGGTTATTGTTACATCATTGATGTTTACTCTGTTGTGAAAGGAAATTTACATTTTTAATGTAGGGGCTAATTGTAGCTCGGACAGACAATATGGATACATCCTCTTGTATTATCACTCCACAAAATGTGAAGTATGCTTCTTATATCTGTCCATTTCAATTTTTTTAATTAAATAAAAAAGTCTGATTGCTATTTATTTTATGTTATTTTGTTTTCTGCAACTTTCTGCTAAATGAAAAAGGTGTTCCAGGAAGGATTAACACTTCCATGGTTTATTTAGTTTGCATTAAAGTCTCTGTTGAAAGGATCTCTGAGCTCACATGTGTTACCTATGATGGTTTGACTTATTGTAAATTTCATTTGGCATATCCTTCTGTTGCATCTGTGGCAGGAAAGTAAACCTCAGCTTCTAACAAATCTGACTGCAATTGCCAAGTATGGAGTTAATCTTCTACAAGCTGTTGGGAATTTGATGGTATAAGATGTCTGAATATATAATTTCTCTAGGCTAAAGCCTTCATTTTCAAGCTTATATTATCTTTTCTGTCTTTGGTTCATTTAAAATTTATTGATCTGGAAATTTGTACAGGCAACTATTCTAAGAAGATCTCAGAATCCTTCAAAAGATGTGGCATCTCTGAAAACTCAATGTATGTCCTCATAGCTCGTTTCAGTGCAGCTGGCGATGAGGTGTGTCAGTTAAGTCATAAATAATGCAGAGTTCTAGAGACATATATATACCTCAGGGCCTCCCAAAATTTTCCATTCCTAAAGATCTTGGACATGCCAAGTCTTTGATCCCCACTGCAATGCTCATCACTGGTGTTGCTATATTGGTTAGAGAATATAAGTTTATTATTAGCTCAGAATGTTCTTAGAGATTGAGACAAATATAAGAAGGCAAGTATGATTTTCTAGATCAATTATTATGTATTTATCTTTGTGAGTGGTATTTGGTTGATTAATGTTTGTTTCATTGGTCTCAACCTATGCCATAACCTGGGTCAAATTGATCAATTCCAAATTGCTGCCTGTGGAGGACTAGAAATATTGTCGTCGTTGATAGCTGGACATTTCCCATTAGTTAGCTCATATTTGCCTCCTTTCATTGAGATACAAAAACATGGTTTGCCATCCAAGTCGGGTCTCGAATTTGATCAGCAGAGTGGCAAACATCTCACTGATGGTCGCATTCATTGTTCACTAAATATTAATTCAGAAACCGGGAGGCTATCAGCTAGAAGACCAAATCTGCAGGTTCTATTTCATGTTTTTTTTGTCATTTCTATTCAAAATAGTCTGCCTTGACTTTAGCCTAACATCCGTTTTACTTTAATAGTCTAATGGAAGTGGAAGCTAATAAAAACAAAATGGTTATTTCTTGGACCATAGTGCACTTTCTTAGGTGTTTAATCATAAAGTTATTTTATCTTATATTATTTTATCAAATTCTCTCAAAAGAAGTTTATAAAGGGGCTACTGAACTCATGAGCATGTTTACTGCAATTTTCTGTTACATACTGTTTCTTCTGAAAATCTTCTTAGAGTCTTCATACTACTTGCGCGTTGTGGGTCAAAAAGTAGGCCCTAGGCATAAGTTATATTGTAGAATGTATTGTTTCCTTAAAGGTTATGGGCTGCCATCTGTAGTTTTAAAAATTTTCAAAATAAAAAATATTAAATGCATCCACTTTGATAATGTTATATTGGGAAGAACACACTCGGTGATGGCTTTTTCTGAACTATTTTGGATGTTACGTCCATCTTCTATAAATCACTGTAAATCAGAATCAGCCTGCTTTGGAGAAGGACCGATACAAGATACGCCAAGCATTTATAGCTGCACCAGGAAACTCCCTTATAGTTGTTGATTATGGGCAGGTGAATGAATTTAACATGGTTTTTATTTTTAGTATCATCAGTGGCTTCAAGATGTTACTTCCAAAAAAAAGAAAAGCTTCAATTTGTAATATATTTACATTAGTTGGATGCAAAAACTATTTTTGCTTCTTTGAATCTGTAAAAATGATTGCATGCTTTAACTTAACTTGTATCCTTGTGATTTGGTATCTTTGTTGAATACTAAATTTGTTCTTTTATTTCAGTGGGATAAGGCATGTGGATTAACGTACACACAAGAACAAATTGACGAAGTACGGGATGAGTGGGCAACGCAGCTTCAACTTGTATGAGTTAAAAGATTTCAGCTTCAACATATAGCTTCTAGTTTGTCTCTTCTCTCTTATGATTGTGACATTATTGTTGGTCTCTAAATAGAGTTCACTTTTATAGGAAGCCCATCTCTTTGGTGCTTCAATTTTAGCTTATAGCCCATTTTACACTGTGCAGGTGGTGTACAGGTTTACAGTTCAGTGATATGGATCTTTTTGTTATTTTCTGTTACAGGTTTTTTATGGATAGTTTAATTAGGTAGTAGTTTAATTTTATCTCTCTCGCGAGATCTATAGTTACAGATTGGTTCTACAAGAGGTTGGATTAGGGTCTGGATCATCAATAGAGGAGGAGAATATCAGATCTCGAGGTGTGGTGGTTCGGTTTAACCAGCAGAAGGGTTACGGATTCATAAAACCCGACGATGGCAGCGACGATCTCTTCGTTCATCATACGGAGATCAAATCTGACGATCTCTTCTTTCTGTTGATTGATAAATATTTCGTCTCTCAGTTCCTTTACTCTTTGATTCTAGGGTTTCAGCTTGTACTCGATTTACTATGGCACCGGATCCAAACAGTGCCAGCGGCAGCGGAACAACCCGAGATGAGGCATCAGTTAAGGTTACTTCCAAGGACCCTAAGAAGAAGGACGAAAAGAAGTATGAGGATCTCGTAAGTTCCTTGATTTGTTTGGTTGCATCGATGAATTTCTTCATTTTTGCTTTGGAATTGTTAATTTGATTGAAACTTGTGGGTTTATAGTCGGAGGAGGATTTGGCGTTGAAGCGGCAATTGGAATTGTATGTGGAGAGAGGAGAGAGGAGAGTTTGCATAGAGCTCTCTGTTCTCTAGTGCTTATAATATGTAGTTAAGTTCTGCATCAGCCAATTTTCTTTAGTTTCTATTATGCGTTCCCACCATTTTATGCATTTTGCCTATTGATGCATCTTCTTCTTTCTCTTGGGCAAGCAGGCTGGGAAAGGAGGAGAACTATCAGGTAAAGAGACAACAATCATCTCAGGAGCACTTGAGCTCACAGAGAAAACAACAAGGGATGCTATGACTCCTGTGTCTAAAATATTTGTTGTTGATATTATTGCCGGACTTGACAGGTATAATGAATCTTTGTTATGGGAAACCAACTCAAGTTCCCTTCGTACATATCTTATTGCCCTGGTAAGATTCATCGATTTATGTCCACAAAAAAATCACTATGCTCTATTATATATAACTATATGGTAGGGCTCTGTTATAATCGATATTGGAGAATGGTCAGCAGAGTGCCAGTATATACCATTAACAGTTAAGAAACATCATTGGACTTATTCTGGTAATTGTGGTTGACTAATTCTTGCAAATTTCCATTAATCATGTAACTAAAAAAATTAGAGACTTGACAAGTCATCTGGTATCTTAAAATGGGTTGTCCCATTCTATATAACTGAGTTTCCTCAGTTTGAATTGGTTCTTCATGGGCATTGACTGTACACTGGTAAGATTTGAAAGGCTTCAATGGGAAGACATCTTTAATATGACGAAAAGATTAGTAGTTCCTCTAACTTGTAATATCTGAAGGTTACCTGTAAATAGTTTCACAATTATCATTGTCGTGTACTTTGCCAGTTGGTTCAGCTAAACATCATTGATTCCTTTCTAGATGTCTGGTACAGCAGGCCTACTAACTATCATAACCTATACTTATCTATTGCCTCAATTTTTTTTCTTGTATTTCAAGCATATCTAGATGTTGTCACTCAGTTGATTTTGATTACATTTTCTCTAATATTCTACATGCAAATTGCAGGTGAAAAGTTTATTGGCCATAAATCCTGCGGATGAGGTACCAATAAATATGGCATAGTTTTGCATCTTTTTCGTCAGCTTGTGAAGGATGCACTGCATTTTGAAGAAATTGTGTCTGGTTCTACAACAGGTCTTATCCATGTTGATGTGAAAGTGGAGGAGTTGCAAAGCAAGGTAGTCTGAGCAAATAAGTATTTTCATTTTTTGTATTTTCTGATAATGTTTATTGCAGTTTACATAGGCTGGAATTGTTGATGCTCAGAGTCTTGTGACAGTTGCTTCTATAATTTAGTCATGATACCACTATAATTTAGTCTTATACAGTAATTACTCAGTACTGAGGGTATAAAATACGTAACCTTTGACTATAAAAATTTCTTGGTTGTAGATGGAGATAAGTCGATACTTGAGGCAGCATGCACGCACAATAGCTGGAAAGAAGCAACTGTTTATAAACTCATGAAAAAGCTATTGAGGTAAGTGCTTTCAAGATTTCCATGAAGATGATTTACGTCCTTCTCTAAGATAGTAGCCATTAAGGCATAAGTTTTTGGGTTTTTCCCTGCAGGTGGATGCTACATTCATAGGAACAAAGTGAGTAGTAGCTATGAGGAAGTCTATGGACCATCCAGCTCCTCACGTATAGTTTACTAATTGCAACGACCTCTACATGTAAGTTGTAACATGTACTAAAAGAAGACACTAGTACAAAGTAGTAAATCGACAACACTTAAACCGTGTAAGCTATTAGGTTCAGAGTTCATAGTGTAAGCTATCCTTCTATATGGTGCTTTATATTTTCTTTGGAACTTGATATCTGTAGTGCACTTTATGGTGCTTCACTACACAGTCTCATAGACATTTCCCCCCCCCCTCCATGGATTCACTAGTTTAGTAGTTTATGCAATTTTAATGTTGTGATGCTTAAACATGACATTGATTAATTATAGTGATTAATTAGTTACTGATTCCTTTTCATTTGCAGGCAGAAGAAGATGGGGACAAGAAAGGGCAGACAGCTTTTGTTGCACGAATGATTGGCAGACAACTTTTAATGTACGAATGATTAGACCACAGTTTTTACTTTTTCTTTCAATATTTCCTGAATTTATTAGTCTTATGTTCTGAACGGATGATTTCTCTTATTTTATAAGGCACCACTGTATTGGGATCTATATGCACCGAAAGGTCTAAAATCAGCTAGAGCCTGTTTTACATGTCACAATTTCGAGTATCAAGGGATTGCACCTGCTTCAGAATTAGCATCTTGTGGTCTTGATGTTAGCCAATTAAACAGGCCAGATAGGATTATGGGCAGGTTTCGTTTAACCTTTAGTTTTGCTCCTTTCTTTTGTATATAGCAAGGTTTCACGGAATTGGTTTCTGTAATATGCATAGGTTATGAACAGTGAAGGAAAGTGATTGAGAGTGCATTTGTTTGTTAGTCTACATTTTTAAACAAGTGGTTCTTATGAAAAATAAATTATGAATAGGGATGTATTATTGGGATGTATTTTGAATTGTTGGTAATATAGGTGAACCACATTATTATTATTTTTTCTTTATCTACAACATTTAAAAAACATTGTCTGATATACTAAACAACAACATTTTTATTCAAAAAACGTTGTGAAATCATACCTATTACAACGTTTTTAAGCATCTGTTAATTTTTGAAAAACAAATCTACAACGTTTTTTTCCTAAAAAACGTTGTGTATTGTGTTTAACTACAACGTTTTTAAAACGTTGTGTAAGGGTGTCAAATAGATGACACCCTTAACCACGACGTTTTCCTGATTGAAACCACAACGTTTTTTCCGCGTTGTCTATTTACTATTTTTTGGTAGTGAAACCATTATCTAAATGTGTATGTAGATCAATTTGCAATTATCTGGAAGTAGTGCTATGCCTCGTTTGCACCTATATACAAAGGGTTTGAATTTTGTATAAAAGTTCAGTTTTAACAAGATATAGCAGTGATGTAGGACCCCGAATTTTATGAAATAAAAGTATTCAATTTTTCTTATAATTACTATTCTGTAAATTGTTGAATTGATAAAAGTTTAAAGTTATGGGTGAAATGTGAATTTTTTTTTCAAAATAAGCAAGTGGTTATAAAATAATCATTATTGTTGGGAAATATTTGTTTGGTTGTGGAATATTCTTTATGTCGGGGAATATTCGTACGACGGCGCAGCTATTTGTGGGCCCCATAACGAATAACTGTCGGATAAAAAAAATGACAAATTTGAGTTTTTACAAATAACGGCGTAGTTGTTACCGTTAATACTGTTGAAATACCCGGTGGTTAAAATGCAGTAATACGCGTTATTGCACAGTAGCACACGGTATTGCACAGTATTTTTAAAATTATTGATTCTTACGTAAGAAGGCACTACTCAATAATTGTTACAGTAATTACTGTTCAATAATTTATTTTATTGATTCATTAATTGCTACGTTAAAATTTTATATTATTATTGTTCAATAATTGTCACTGCATAGTATTTTCCATTATCAGATCAATAATTCATATTATTTGAATAATATTATTAGATAACATTATTGGCAATGTCCAGAAAGTTATGTCTAAGGAGAGGTTTGGTCACCTAATTGCGCGCCAATAAGGATAAATCCTTATTGGAAAGTCCCCTCTTTCTTGGGAACGGTCTGGTTGTCATAAATGTGATTCTGTAATATTATCTGTGAATAATTAATTATTGATTCATATGATAAGGAAATATTTATTTTATGTGGATATAAATGAGTGATATATTTTTGTAGTTAAAAATGAAGGAGTTAATGTTGAGGTGTTTTATTTGTATTTTTGTCGGAACGGAGGTATTGAAAATCAAATTAGGGTTTTTGAGATATTTTCCAAGGGTTATAATTTTTAATCCGACCGTTGGATCGTGGTAATATTTGGATATGTTATACATATATAAGTTGAGTATATGTCTACAAATTTTGAACCGTTAAAAATGAACGTATAATTTGTTATGAATTTTACGAGATGACTGGTTCAGAAATTGTTGAATTTTCGGAGTTAATCATTTTGGTGGAAAATTCTAGAATTGGTAGGCCCCACTCTTGGTTGGTGAAGAAATATGCTGAGATTTTTATTCAAATGTGGTGGGTGAGAATAGTAGCAGGTAAAGCCATCAGGTTGCAGGTTAAGTCTGCTTCGACGTGCTAACATTTTCCTATAAATAGAGGGCTAAGTTAGAATTGAAAAACACACCAGAATTCATAAGTTTTCTCTCTTTCTCTCTCTAGATTATTGAGTGTATTTTGTGAGTATTTAGATACTTTGTGAGTTTCTATTCATCAGTGCAAGTTTTCTTCAGCCTTATACCGATCAGAAGTACTGCTCTTTACGAGCACTACCTATATAATCTTGGTGTTTGTTTGAAGTATAATTCTCAATTAGAGACAGTGGAGATAATGATAAGTCAAGAGAAGACTCACCATTGGGAAGAATATGATAGTAATCTTCTCGTTTTTCTTTGGGGTCTATTGGGTCAACCAAGGATAATTCTGTGGCCATATGATATCTATCATAACCTAGAAGCATGGCCTCCCATGTGCGAACGTTTCCTTGAGCACTTCCCAAATATTTTAGTTTCTAAAATAATTTTTGACTGTACCTTTATGTAAGGTACCTTTGTGAGGTGTTGATACATGATGGTGTCCAATGTCACATTTGGTATATATTTGTATCCAAACTCACAGCATATGTGTTGTTGTATTTTGCACGACAATTGTTGTAATAAAGTTGTAGTTGTTTTCTGTACCATGTATTTGACGACTCAGAATGGGTTGGGTGGAATGGACCTATTTGAGAATGGCAGCTGAGAATGCTAACAATGGAGTGAATGAGACTGTGGGGATACCTCTAATCACTAACCGTGATAATGTGATGTCAGACGAAGAAGGAATTAGAGATATCCATGTGGTGAGTGAAGAATTGATAGTTGCACCCGAGATAGTCGCAGAGGTAACAGCTGAGACTGAGGAAGAAGAGGAAAAAGAAGTACCTGAGGAGAGTTTATTAGAGGTATTATATGATCAAAATATAGAATTTCAAAATCGTATTCATGAGTTAGAAGAGCAGGTAGAAGAACGACAGGCGGTCGTGGAACAAAAGCATGCAACAATTCAAGCTTGTGTTACCCGATATGTGATGCTTGAACAGAAGCATTCTTTGGCAGAGTATAAGATGATAAAAATGGAATTTGAGCTGAAAGAAGAAAAAACTGAACGAGTGAGAATAAGTGATGCATGGGCAAAAGCCGCACGACATGTGGATATTGTGGAAAGAGATGTTCGATCTAAGAAGGCTAAAATAGATGATATGAATTTCTCTTTTTGGAAAGCAATTGGGAGAACCCAACATCGAGTTTTGAATTACCCTGTACATAGTGGTCAACCTGAATCCGATATGGATCGAAGATTGATGATTCAAATCAAAAATGAGGAGTACGAAGAGGCAGTTGAGGGAGAAATATGTCCTATAGAAACGTATATTCCAACGGTAATGATGACGCCAAATACTGCTCCAGACAAGTCAAAGCCGAGTAGTTCGAGGGATGGCGGTTGTCATGACTTCCCAACAAATGAGGAACCCAAATGAAGTTATCATGGGAGATGAGCAATGGAGAAATCATGATGATCTGAGAGATAGAATCTGAAATGGAATCAAGGTATTCTCAACTCTTCGAAATACCAGGTACGTAAATTTCGGGGACGAAATTTCATAAGGAGGGGAGATTGTAGGACCCCGAATTTTATGAAATAAAATTATTTAATTTTTCTTATAATTACTATTCAGTAAATGGTTAAATTGATAAAAGTTTAAAGTTATGGGTGAAATGTGAATTTTTTTTCAAAATAAGCAAGTGGTTATAAAATAATCATTGTTGTCGGGAAATATTTGTTTGGTCGTGGAATATTCTTTCTGTCGGGGAATATTCGTACGACGGCGCAGCTATTTGTGGGCCCCATAACGAATAACTGTCGGATAAAAAAAATGACAAATTTGAGTTTTTACAAATAACGGCGTAGTTGTTACCGTTAATACTGTTGAAATACCCGGTGGTTAAAATACAGTAATACGCGTTATTGCACAGTAGCACACGGTATTGCACATTATTTTTAAAATTATTGATTCTTACGTAAGAAGGCACTACTCAATAATTGTTACAGTAATTACTGTTCAATATTTTATTTTATTGATTTAATAATTGCTACGTTGAAATTTTATATTATTATTGTTCAATAATTGTCACTGCATAGTATTTCCCATTATCAGATCAATAATTCATATTATTTGAATAATATTATTAGATAACATTATTGGCAATATCTAGAAAGTTCTGTCTAAGGAGATGTTTGGTCACCTAATTGCGCGCCAATAAGGATAAATCCTTATTGGAAAGCCCCCTCTTTCCTGAAAACGGCCTGGTTGTCATAAATGTGATTCTGTAATATTATCTGTGAATAATTAATTATTGATTCATATGATAAGGAAATATTTATTTTATGTGGATATAAATGAGGGATATATTTTTGTGGTTAAAAATGAAGGAGCTAATGTTGAGGTGTTTTATTTGTATTTTTGTCGGAACGGATGTATTGAAAATCAAATTAGGGTTTTTGAGATATTTTACGAGGGTTATAATTTTTAATCCGACCGTTGGATCGTGGTAATATTTGGATATATTATACATATATAAGTTGAGTATATGTCCACAAATTTTGAACCGTTAAAAATGAACGTATAATTTGTTATGAATTTTACGAGATGACTGGTTCAGAAATTGTTGAATTTTCGGAGTTAATCATTTTGGTGGAAAATTCTAGAATTGGTAGGCCCCACTCTTGGTTGGTGACGAAATATGCTGAGAATTTTATTCAAATGTGGTGGGTGAGAATAGTAGCAGGTAAAGCCATCAGGTTGCAGGTTAAGTCTGCTTCGGCGTGCTAACATTTTCCTATAAATAGAGGGCTAAGTTAGAATTGAAAAACACACCAGAATTCATAAGTTTTCTCTCTTTCTCTCTCTAGATTATTGAGTGTATTTTGTGAGTATTTAGATACTTTGTGAGTTTCTATTCATCAGTGCAAGTTTTCTTCAGCCTTATACCGATCAGAAGTGCTGCTCTTTTGAGGTAAGGGATTTTAAGGGTTGTTATGTTTTTCAGTTTCGTAATTTTTCTGACCTTCAAAAATTCTAGAAAAATTTGAAATAATATTTTGATGAGTTTTCTTGATTGTGTCCAAAAATGGTGATTTTTGGATGTATAGATTAAGAGTTATGAATTTTATAAGAAAAGACTATTTTAAAAGTAACCGCTTATAACTTCTTGTGGTTAACTCCAAAATTGATAAAATTTTTATTGAGAGTACATGTATATGATAGGAGTATACTCTGTGAATTTCAGAATTTTTAGATAAAAGTATAATTTTTGATAAATGTCTAAATATTCGACTGTTTTGGTCATATGAAAAATAGTAAATGGTTTTTAAAAATTTTGAGAAAAATATATGTTCACTATGGGACTATATTATGCTAAATCTCAGAAAAAAAATATTTTTGGAACTGATTTGGTATTTTTTCATGAAAATAGTCTAGTTATGAGTAAATAAATTAAATATGTTTTGTGAAGTAAGAAAATTAGAAAATAGGATTTTATGGCTTGAGAATCCTATATGAGGTATATGCAGATTTTTAATGAGGGTTTTTGGTTATTGGTGATGAAATCTTATAAGTTTGGCATTTTAGGATGATTAAATGCATTATTTAGTAAAGTATAAACAATTAAAATAAATTGTTTATAAGCTTAAGAAATATTATTCTTTCAATATCATTATACCGAAATATTGGTATGTATTTTATTGTGAAATTTCTACCTTTTTGTGTCGAGTTTACTATTCATGAGTTACTATTCATGAGTTACTATTCACGAATTACTATTCACGAGAAAATTGGTTTCTTTTTCTGACCAAATTATAGTTGGTTTATGAATATTACTCTTGAGATTAAATCTATATGTTGATTATATTGATTTTATTTTATAACCCTAATGATGATATTTCTCTTTGACTTGAGTGTAAGGATGGGTAGATTTCTGGTATGATCATGACTATGGGTTCTCTTTGACCAGTAGTGCAAAGTTGAATTGTTGACTAGTATGATCATGACCATTGAATTTATAAGTGAATATCTTTAGCTTAAGTGCAAAGGTGAATTGATCAACATGGTTATAATTATTGTTCTGAAATGATTATATATTTCTTTGAGATATTAATATATTTGGCCTGTAGTGCGAATATGAACTGTTGATGAATATATTTGGCCGTAGTGCAAATATGAACTGTTGAGGAATATCTTTGGCCTGTAGTGCAAAGATGAATTGTTGATGAATATCTTTGGCCCGTAATGCAAAGATGACATGTTGTTGAATATCTTTGGCCGTAGTGCAAAGATAAAGTTATTAGTATGATTATGAACAGAAAATGTGATTTGGTATAACCATGATGTTTGATGTTTCAGGTAAAGACATGTGATGAAAATTATCTTCGTCCTGGATGCGAAGAGGAATTTAGAATTACAATTATGATTATGAGTTATTCATATAATTGTGGAAAGAAACTGTTGATTAATGTTACAAGGATAAAACATTATTGGTGGACTTTTAATGGAGAAGATAATAGACTTTATGGTCTATTTGACTCTTCTAATGGATTGCTCATTCCGCTGTAACTATGGTTGAAATTTTTATCATCTACCATATGTTCTAAATCTCTGATTTATTACTGATGAAGACTATTGATAATTTATTTATCTTTAGTCATGATATTCTTTACTAGGCTAGTTGTGCTCACCCTTTTATTTCACAATTCCTTTCAGGTAATAAGAGTGTAGCTGGGTCGAGCGGGGGTAACAAGGGAATAGAACGGTGGTCATCATTTAGTAGTTATATTTGGTGAAGAAAATAGGGTGAGGCGAACCCAATGTTGGAAGGGTGTTTCGTCACTATCATACAAGATGTCTAATGACATACAACCTCGTGCCATCATAAGACAGGGTTGTGCTCATTCACTTGCTGAGTATATCTACGAGCACTACCTATATAATCTTGGTGTTTGTTTGAAGTATAATTCTCAATTAGAGACAGTGGAGATAATGATAAGTCAAGAGAAGACTCACCATTGGGAAGAATATGATAGTAATCTTCTCATTTTTCTTTGGGGTCTATTGGGTCAACCAAGGATAATTCTATGGCCATATGATATCTATCATAACCTAGAAGCATGGCCTCCCATGTATGAAGGTTTCCTTGAGCACTTCCCAAATATTCTAGTTTCTAAAACAATTTTTGACTGTACCTTTATGTAAGGTACCTTTGTGAGGTGCTGATACATGATGGTGTCCAATGTCACATTTGGTATATATTTGGATCCAAACTCACAGCATATGTGTTGTTGTAATTTGCACAACAATTATTGTAATAAAGTTGTAGTTGTTTTCTGTACCATGTATTTGACGACTCAGAATGGGTTGGGTGGAATGGACCTATTTTGGGGTTGTCACAAGTGATGTTTTGTAAAAGAGGTTTTTTTAAATTCTTGTGCTCAATAGTAATTGAGGCCTTTGATACTTCCATTTTATTGTGTGTTCGACTTGATTGCTTTTATATTCTAGATGCGAAGCAACTTCGAGAAAACAAGATAAAAAGCAGTGTCGAATTCCTTGTGGGCATGAGAGCCTTCTAAGCAAATTCAAACACCGTGAATAATTTATAAGACATGTGCAGCTGAAAATGTCCATCACGGGAATCGAATCTAGATTCAATAGACTGAATCGATGATCACATGATTCCTAGGCTCACATGATGTAGCAGTTTGTATGAAAGTTGTAAATAGTTATATATATATATATATATATATATATATATATATAAACGATCAACCGCCTCGAAGTAAACTCTAGACGGGACGAAATGTAAATAAAAGCAATAAATGGCCACGAAGTGAACTCCATGCCAGACAGGAATGTAAATATATATATATATATATATATATATATATATATATATAAAAGTAATAAACCACGAACCGACGGTCCGGGCATACACACACGCGCGACTCTTAACGTGAATAAAAGTGTGTGCAAGAAGTGAGGAAAAGGCTTTAGATAATGTAAGAAGGCTTACAGTGGACTGCCAAAGAAGACTTCAATAGTTCCCACAGGTAAAAAATAGCGAAATATAAGCTCACAAGTGTTTGAAATGAGAAAGCACTCAATTTATAGTGTGTACATAGCAAATTGGACAGACCTTCCTCACCTTTTCTCTCTTAAAAATGGCTGCCCCAAGCCCACTATTTTATAGAGGGGGGAGCCATAGGTGTACCTGCGGCAGCTGCAGATGTACCTGCGACTGCCAGGGGTGCCCTAGGCTCCGCGGGTCCTGCCGTCTCGAAGTACATGCACTCGTGCAACGTGTTGTCCACTCGAACCTTCAAAACTTCAATTCGGGCATCCGATCGAGGTGTATAAGACCTTTTACAGCATGTTGTTGTCAAGAGATACACAAAGACATGGGATAAGAGGTTGTACGAAGTAAGAAAGATGGGTCCATGCCCAGGTCTTCAAGCTTCAAATTCTATCCAGTGTGTTGTCTTGTGTATTAGTCACTCGGGATTGGAGCTCTGATTCTTGTAGGACACTTCTATTTAGCATGTATATTGAAATGTTGAGACGGCGTAAATGTGGGATCGAGGTGGCAAAATGATGATTTTGCCCCTCACCGGGGTTATCTCCGATTCTGGGATAATTTAGCAGTCGTTACTCAGCGTTATCTCTGAGATTGGGCTGCTGCAAGTGCGTAATGTCCTCAGGGTTATCTCTGAGGTGTGCCTTTCCTCCCGGGGTTGTCCCCGAGTTTGGAACTGAGTGCCTTGGGGCTATCACCGAGTGTTGAAGCTGATCGCAGGGGTTTGAAACAAGCATTTTTGGGGCTATCTCCGGAACTGCAACTGCATGCCTCGGGGTTGTCTCCTAGATTTGAACTGTATCTCCCAGGGTTGTCTCCGGGATTGGAACTGAAGATCTCGGGGTTGTCTCCGAGATGGAATTAAAGATTCTGGGGTTGTCTCCGGAACTAGAACTGTATTCCTTGGGGTTGTCTCCGGAACTAGAACTGCATTCCTTGGGGTTGTCTCCGAGGTTGAAACTAAAGCTCCCAGGGTTGTCTCCAGGACTAGAATTGAATATCTTGGGGTTGTCTCCGAGATGGTAAAGACTGAGTATCCCGAGGTTGTCTCTGGGACGGTTCTGCTTTGACTTCCAAGGTTATCTCTGGAAAACGACTTTGCCCTCCTTCAAGGTTAGTAACAGGAATGCAAAAATTTTCGAGTGTCGACAAGCAAGAATTGACGAATAGAGGAAATCTCAACCCTCGATTTATTGTTCCATTTGAAATCCTTGACCGAGTAGGAACTGTGGCCTATAGACTCGCGTTACTGCCAAGTATGTCTCGTGTTCATAATATTTTTCACATATCTATGTACCGTAAATATGTGGAAGACCCGAACCATATTATTGAATTAGAATCAGACGAGATAGCAGAAGATTAAACGTATGAAGAGGTATCTATTAAAATCTTGGATAAAAAGGAACATATTCTACGCTCAAAGAGTATACCTCAAGTCACAGTTTTATGGAGAAACCATGATATTGAAGAAATGACCTAGGAGTTAGAATCTAAAATGAAAATAAGGTATCTTCAACTCTTCGAAATACCAGGTACGTACGTAAATTTCGGGGATAAAATTTCATACAGAGGGGAGATTGTAAGACCCCGATTTTATGAAATAAAAGTATTCCATTTTTCGTATAAATATTATTCAGTAAATGATTAAATTGATAAAAGGTTAAAGTTAAGGGTGATATGTGTAAATTTTACAAAGTAAGCAAGTTGTCATAAAATATTCGTTTGGTTGGGAAATATTCTTTTTATCGGGGAATATTCATTTTATCGGGAAATATCCATACGACGGCACAATCATTGGTGGACCCCACAACAGAATGACTGTCGGATATAGAAAGCAACAGAAATAATATTTTTATAAAAATAACGGCAAAACTTTTACCGTTAACTATTGAAACACCGATGATAAAAGAACAATAATACGCGTTGTTGCACAGTAGCACACGGTATTGCACAGTATCTCTGATTATTGATACTTACGTAAGAAGTCACTCAGTTTTATTCAATTATTGCAACAGTAGTCGCTGCATAATATCTCATATTATTGATTCAATTATTGTCACAGTATCATATGCACAATATTTTATGTTATTAAATCAATAATTAAGACGACTGTTTATTCATATTATTATTTGCATTATTGACAATGTCAAGAAAGTTATGTCGAGGAAAGGGGTTAGGTTATTTAATTGCGCGTCAATAAAGAGAAATCCTTATCGGAAAGCCCCCTCTTTCCTGGGAATAATCTAGTTGTCAATATTGTGAGTTATAATATTAATGGTGAATAATTGTTGAAATATTAAAAATATGTTTATTGAAGATAAGTGAATTACAAAAGTTGAAGGGGAATAATGCAAACTTGGAAAACTTTAGGGGTACCAAAGTGTAATAAGTTAACCAATCCATATGAACTTGAATCAACCAATCAGAGAAGAGATGATGCAAGCATGATGTAAGCATGGCAACATCCTTAAAGAAACACAAAGATGATGTCATCATCATGATGTCATGATGATGTCACCTGGACTAAGGTGCAATTAATGAGGTACTAAATTGTAATAAGTTGAGCCCCTAATGTGCAAATATCGAAACTATGTTTTCCTATAAATAGAGAGCTAAGTTCATTAGTTCTTCACCAATTCACTAAAACTCCAGAGAGAGAAACTATAGAGAGAAAGAAGAAGAGTATTTTGCTACTTCACTATAGCAGTATCCAATCTCCTACTAAGGTAAGAGATATTATTTTCGTATTCATTCTTTATTAATCTGCGGGAGTAACCTGTCTACGCGGATTACCGCATGTATGGTGAATAACTCTTTGTACTCATTCTTTATTTGTGAAAAAGATCTGTTTACACGGATTACCGCATGACAGGTGAAAATTCATTTGCAGTTTCGTATATTATTTCTTTTCATATTCCTAAATCTAAACTTACTATGGTAAGTATTGCTTCTATAATCCCTGAAATTAGTAGAATATCCTTGAGTTTTGCGCTTCATCTAGTATCGTTTCATTGGAATATTAGTCTGAACTTTCTTATTAAATTTCAATATTTTCATTCGGGGTACTATTCACTCAAGGTACTATTCATTCGGGTACTATTCACGGGATACTATTCACTCGGGTACCATTCACTCGGGGGTACTATTCACAGGTACTATTCACTCGGGTACTATTCATGACAAAATTAGTTTCTTTTCTGTCCAAATTATCTTTGATATATGAATCTTATTCTTAAATTTGAATCCACGTTTTGATCATCATGTTGACCATTTGGACATTCTTGAACTCTGGATAAATTGAATTATAAATCTCTAATATTTATCATTGATCTCACTTGATTAGTTCCTTATATCATTGTCATCATCCTCATGATTATGTTGTGGTAAAAGTCATTTTTGGCCCGTAGTACATAGATGAACTGTTGATTAGTATGATTATGACCAGAAATTATGTATTGGTATAATCATGACCTGTAATGTTACAGACAAATATTGTGGTGAAAGTCCTCTTTGGCCCGTAGTGCATAGATGGACAGTTGTTTGACATGATCATGACCACTGGTGATACTAACGAATATCCTTGGCCCGTAGTATAATTCGTTGATGTGAAATATTTATTGATTGTTGTTACAGGGATAAAATATTGATGATGGACTTTTAAATCATAGAAGATAGTAGACTTTACGCTTTACTTGACTCTTCTAATGGATTCTTATTTCCGCTGCAGTTGTTAATCTAAAACTTGTTGTCTATTGTATTCTATCAATTTTTTCTCTGTTGAGGACTAAGGATAATTTGTTCTACATTATCTTAGTCATAATAATATTCTTTACTGGGCTAGTTGAGCTCACCTTTTCCTTTTGGTTCCATTGTTTTTCTCAGGAGGCGAGAATGTAGCTGGGACTAGTCGGGGAGTGGAGTAATGGTTCAAGGTGGTTATTTTAGTAATCCTCACTATTTTGTAAAATAGTGTGACATTAATTGTAATAAGAATTTTATTTAAGTTTGGATATTATCTACGAGACAATATTTGTATTAAAACTCACAACGTATGTTTTGTCGTATTTTACACGATAATTAATAGTTCTATAAATAAAATTTGAATTTGAATTTTGTACCATGTATTTGGTGACTCAGAATGGGTTGTGTGGATCTATTCTGGGGGCGTCATAGTTGGTATTAAAGCTTAAGGATATGATCTCCGTCGAAGATCTGAGATTAGAACTAGGAGGGCAGAGACGAGTAAAACATTCGCTAGTGTGTCCTACCTAAGCTTATTTATTTTTTAATTGGTCGGTCAGAATATAGGGATAATATGTGACATGTCAATTTATTTAATTAACCCTTGTTTTGTGGTAGTATTTAAAAATGACATCTGAAAATGAAGAGATGAACTCATATAGAGTTTTAAGTGATGAATTGAGGAGAATTTATTATGAGAATTTTATGGTCGAAATATAGAACTACAAGATTGTATTCGTGAGTTTAAAAAGCAGGGTGAAGAAGGCGATCATAGAACTAAAGAATGCAGCAATTCAAGATTTTGCTACTTGATATGCGAAGCTTGAACAGAAGCTCTCTTTGACAGAGTATATGATAATAGAGTTGGAATATAAAAATGTAAATGTCAAAGACCAGCTGAAAGAAGAAACAACTAAACGAGTGAGAATGGATGATGCATGGGTAAAAGCCGCACGACGCGTTGATATTATAAAAAGAGAAGTCCGGTCCAAGAAGGCTAAAATAGATGATATGTATTTCTCTTTTTGGACAGCAATTGGGAAAACCCAACATCGAATTTTAAACTACCCTGTACAGAACAGTAAACCCCAATTCGATATGGATCAAAAATTAATGATTCAAATCATGGATCAGGAGTACGAGGAAGAGATTGAGGGTGGAATGTGCCCTATAGCAAAATTATGCTAAAATTGACTATTTTCGTAAGGTCGTTAGTTTTCATATTCCTACCTAACCTGTTATGCGAATTCAAGCAACCAAACCACTAAAGTCAATCACTATCATATCAAGCCATAAAGCCATTCGTTTATTGAAAAATGAATGTCAAGCTTTCTTAGCCCATGTTATGGATTTAAACAAAAATATGTCAAATTTGAATGATATTTCTGTTATTAATGAATTTTCTGACATATTTCCCGAAGAACTTTTTGGCCTACCCCTGAGCGTGAAATCGAATTTTGTATTGACCTTGAACCCAATACAAAACTCATTTCAAAAACCCCATATTGAATGGCTCCTATTGAACTTCAGGAGTTAAAAACCCAACTTCAGGAACTGTTAGACATTGGTTTCATTCGTCCTAGTACATCGTCTTGGGGTGCTCCTGTTTTATTCGTAAAGAAGAAAGATGAGAGTATGCGACTTTGCATTGACTATCGGGAGTTGAACTATGTCACCATCAAAAATAGGTACCCGTTACCTCGCATTGATGACCTGTTTGACCAGTTGCAAGGTACTAAATTCTTCTCAAAGATCGATCTTCGTTCTAGATATCATCAGTTAAATATGAGAACCGATGACATTCCAAAGTTTGCCTTTAGAACTTGATACGGGCATTACGAATTTCTAGTTATGTCTTTTAGATTAAGCAATGCCCACGCTGCCATCATGGACATGATGAACCGAATATTCAACGAATATTTGCATCATTTTGTGGTTGTCTTTATTGATGACATCCCAATATACTCCAAAAGACTCAAATATTTCTTCACCCAGAACGAACTTAACATGCGCCAAAGACGTTAGCTCGAGCTGTTGAAAGATTACGACCATACCGTTCAATACCATCCTGAAGAAAAAAAAAAGCGAACGTGGTAGCTGACGTGTTGAGTAGAAGATCGTATGTGGGTATAAGTACGATATTGTTAACACAAAGACCCATTTTGTATAACTTACAAAGGATGGAGATAAAGTTAAAAACTTCAGGGACCCACATGATGATGTCAAATATACGAGTAGAACAGACTTTAATCGATAAAGTTAAAGTTGCTCAAGCTATAGACCCAGAGCTGATGAATATGAAGAAAAAATTACAAGAAAGTGTTATTCTAGAAGCAAGAATTGACGAATAGAGGAAATCTCAACCCTCGATTTATTTTTCCATTTGAAATCCTCGACCGAGTAGGAACTGTGGCCTATAGACTCGCGTTACCACCAAGTATGTCTCGTATTCATAATATTTTTCACATATCTATGTTACGTAATTATGTGGAAGACCCGAACCACATTATTGAATTAGAACCAGATGATATAGCAGAATATTTAACATATGAAGAGGTATCTGTTAAAATCTTGGATAAGAAGGAACATATTCTACGCTCAAAGAGTATACCTCAAGTCACAGTTTTATGGAGAAACCATGATATTAAGAAAATGACCTAGGAGTTAGAATCTAAAATGAAAATAAGATATCTTCAACTCTTCGAAATATCATGTACATACATAAATTTAGGGGATAAAATTTCATAAGTAGGGGAGATTGTAAGACCCCGAATTTTATGAAATAAAAGTATTCCATTTTTCTTATAAATATTATTCAGTAAATGGTTAAATTGATAAAAGGTTAAAGTTAAGGGTGATATGTGCAATTTTACAAAGTAAGCAAGTTGTCATAAAATATTTGTTTGGTCGAAGAATATTCTTTTTATCGGAGAATATCCGTAGGACGGCACAATCATTGGTGGACCCCACAACAGAATGACTGTCGGATATAGAAAGCGACAGAAATAACCTTTTATAAAAATAACGACAAAACTTTTACCGTTAACTGTTGAAACCCAGATGATAAAAGAACAGTAATACGCGTTATTTCATAGTAGCACACGGTATTGCACAATATATATTGATGCTTAAGTAAGAAGTCACTCGGTTTTATTCAATTATTGCAACAGTAGTTACTGCATAGTATCTCATATTATTGATTCAATTATTGTCACAGTATCATCTGCACAATATTTTATATTATTAAATCAATAATTGAGACGATACAGTTATTCATATTATTATTTGCATTATTGATAATGTCAAGAAAGTTCTATCGAGGAAAGGGGTTAGGTTATTTAATTGCGTGTCAATAAAGAGAAATCCTTATCGGAAAGCCCCCTCTTTCCTGGGAATGATCTAGTTGTCAATATTGTGAGTTATAATATTAATGGTGAATAATTGTTGAAATATTAAAAATATGTTTATTGAAGATAAGTGAATTACAAAAGTTGAAGGGGAATAATGCAAACTTGGAAAACTTTAGGGGTACCAAAGTGTAATAAGTTAACCAATCCATGTGAACTTGAATCAACCAATCAGAGAAGAGATGATGCAAGCATGATGTAAGCATGTCAACATCCTTAAAGAAACACAAAGATGATGTCATCATCATGATGTCATGATGATGTCACCTGGACTAAGGTGCAATTAATGAGGTACTAAACTGTAATAAGTTAAGCCCCTAACGTGAAAATATCGAAACTATGTTTTCCTATAAATAAAGAGCTAAGTTCATTAGTTCTTCACCAATTCACTAAAACTCTGGAGAGAAAAACTATAGAGAGAAAGAAGAAGAATATTTTGCTACTTCACTATAGCAGTATCCAATCTCCTACTAAGGTAAGGGATATTATTTTTGTATTCATTCTTTATTAATCTGCGGGAGTAACTTGTCTATGCGGATTACCGCATGCATGGTGAATAATCCTTCATATTCATTTTTTATTAATCTATGGGTATAATATGTCTACGCGGATTATTACATCCATGGTGAATAACCATTCGTATTCATTCTTTAATCTGTGGGAATAACCTGTCTACGCGGATTACTGCATACATGGTGAATAACCATTCATACTCATTCTTTATTTGTGGGAAAGATTTGTCTATGCGGATTACCGCATGACGGGTGAAAATCTATTTGCATTTTCGTATATTATTTCTTTTCATATTCCTAAATCTAAACTTACTATGGTAAGTATTGCTTCTATAATCCCTGAAATAAATAGAATATCCTTGAGTTTTGTGCTTCATCTAGTATCGTTTCATTGGAATATTGGTCTGAACTTTCTTATTAAATTTTAATATTTTCATTCGGGGTACTATTTACTCGGGATACTATTCACGGGGTACTATTCACTCAAGGTACTATTCATTCAGGTACTATTCACTCGGGTACCATTCACTCGGGGGTACTATTCATGGGGTACTATTCACTCGGGTACTATTCATTCGGGTACTATTCATGATAAAATTAGTTTCTTTTCTGTCCAAATTATCTTTGATATATGAATCTTATTCTTAAATTTGAATCCACGTTTTGATCATCATGTCATTTGGACATTCTTGAACTTTGGATAAATTGAATTATAAATCTCTAATATTTATCATTGATCTCACTTGATTAGTTCCTTATATCATTGTCATCATCCTCATGATTATGTTGTGGTAAAAGTCATTTTTGGCCCGTAGTGCATAGATAGACTGTTGATTAGTATGATTATGACCAGAAATTATGTATTGGTATAATCATGACATGTAATGTTATAGACAAATGTTGTGGTAAAAGTTCTCTTTGGCCCGTAGTGCATAGATGGATAGTTGTTTGACATAATCATGACCACTGGTGATACTAACGAATATCATTGGCCCGTAGTACATGGATAATTCGTTGATGTGAAATATTTATTGATTGTTGTTACAGGGATAAAATATTGATGATGGACTTTTAAATCATAGAAGATAGTAGACTTTACGCTCTACTTGACTCTTCTAATGAATTCTTACTTCCGCTGCAGTTGTTAATCTAAAACGTGTTGTCTATTGTATTCTATCAAATTTTTCTCTGTTGAGGACTAAGTATAATTTGTTCTACATTATCTTAGTCATAATAATATTCTTTACTGGGCTAGATGAGCTCACCTTTTCCTTTTGGTTCCATTGTTCTTTTCAGGAGGCAAGAATGTAGTTGGGACTAGTCGGAGAGTGGAGTAATGGTTCAAAGTGGTTATTTTAGTAATCCTCACTATTTTGTAAAATAGTGTGACAATAATTATAATGAGAATTTTATTTGAGTTTGGGTATTGTCTATGTGACAATATTTGTATTAAAACTTACAGCGTATGTTTTGTCGTATTTTACACGACAATTAATAGTTGTATAAATGAAATTTGTATTTGAATTCTGTACCATATATTTAGCGACTCAGAATGGGTTGTGTGGACCTATTCTGGGGGCGTCATAATTTGGACTTTGGATAATTAAGTTAAAAATCACTAAGATCTATTTTATCTTATTATTCAGATTATTTCTGTCCATTCATTATATATATCATTGTCACCATCCTCATACTTAAATTTGTGTTGGAAAGTTATCTTTGGCCCGTAGTGCAAAGATGAAATGTTGATTAGTATGATTATGACCAGGAATTGTGTATTGATATAATCATGACTATTGGTTTTACAATTGTATATCTTTGGCCCGTAGTGCATAGATGGACTGTTGATTATTGATTTTACAGTTGTATATCTTTGGCCCATAGTGCAAAGATGGACTGTTGATTATTGGTTTTACAGTTGTATGTCTTTGGCCCGTAGTGCAAAGATGGACTGTTGATTATTGGTTTTATAGTTGTATGTCTTTGGCCATAGTGCAAAGATGGACTGTTAATTGGCATGACTATTGGTGTTACAATTGAATATCTTTGGCCTGGAGTGCAAAGATGAATTTAATTGCATAATTATAAACATGAACTGTGAATTGGTATAACCATGATCTTTGGTGTTTCAGGTAAAGACAGGTAGTGAAAGTTTTTCTATCTTGGGTACAATGAAGAACTGTTGATTGGTGTTACAAGAATAAAATATTGATAATGAACTTTTAATTTGGAGAAGATAGTAAACATAATGTTCTACTTGACTCTTCTAATGGATTGTTGATTCCGCTGCAATTATGGTTAAAAACTTTTATCATCCACCATATGTTCTAAATATCTGATTTATTACTGATGAAGGCTATTGATAATTTAATTATCTTAAGTCATGATATTCTTTACTAGGCTATTCATGCTCACCCTTTTGCTTCACAATTCCTTTCAAGAAATAAAAGTGTAGCTGGGACTAGCAGAGAGAACATGGGTATAAAGTGGTGTTTCAAATTAGTCGCAATTCTCATCAAGTTATAGAATAGTATAACATAATAATTATACCGAGAACTTAAAATGTGTGTGACGTATTTTATACATCATTTAATAGTTGATTCTGGTGAACCAAATAGGGTGATGCGAACTTGAATTTGAAAGCGTCAAAAATGCACTCCATTAGAATGAGGAGGACATAAATCTTCTCGTGTTCCTTTGAGGACTAGAAATATTTGTTGCTGCATTTTATATAGCATTGCAATAATTTGAGTATGAATATTGTCGTATTATATACGTTACAATATTTGTATTGAAACTCACAGTATGTGTTGTCGTATTTTGCACTACAGTTCAATTGTAGTAATAGGAAAGTTCGCGTTAGTAGTGTTGTTTTTGGTGACTCAGAATGGGTTGTGTGAACCTATTTTGGGGGCGTCACAAATGTTAACTCTAAGATTTGTCCACGCGCCTTAATCAACAAAGTGCGTCAAATCCTGAACAGAAACAAAGTCACACCAAAAGCTTGACAGCTTGGGCCGCCGGGGGATAGCTCCGGTGTGAGAATAAGTACAAGTTGAATAAGGTTTAACAATGGATGCTTAGTGCTCTAGTGTTGTAAAATAATATGAATATGTACCTGATAATTATGGTATAGCCTTGTATTTATTGTGATCACACCTCCTTCCCCGTATAGATTTAAGATTCTTCATTAGGTATGATTACTTAATGGGATTGAACAGAATCTCCCTAAGGAAAGGAAGTCGAATTATATCCTGACACTTCCCTTAAAAGTTGGAAATTAAATGTAATTAGAAATCTTTGATTCCAATAAAATATTTAACTGCCCAAACAGGTTCCTACGCAAGATTAAATACCTCCATGTGGACTTTGACATACCATATAATTCAGGTCCAATTATTTTATTAAAGGAGATGAGAAAAAAAAATAATTTTTTGAAATTGTGTCACATTTTTATCTTCTTTTCTCTCTCTTTCACGTTTTATTTCTCCTCTCTCACTTTTTTTGAGAACTTAAACTACTACAATTTTATAAATCTAGCATACATTTTTATTTTTCTCCTCTATCCCATTCTTTTTTTTTGTGAACATAATAAATGTAGCATACATTTCCATTCTAAGAGTGTCTGAGGAAGGGAAAAGGGGTAAGGAGGAGAAATAAGGAGAAATTTTGGAAAAAATTATTTTTAAAATTTTGCACTTACTGAATTCTAACTTTTTATTAGGGGATAAACTTGAATCTGTTACCTTAGAACATGTGATATATATATATATATATATATATATATATATATATATATATATATATATATATATATAGCAAGGATCTTAAACTCACCCTTATTGAGCTCACCCTGCCTTTTTTTTATAAAAAAAAATAACTAATAAAAAATGTATAATAATTATACATTTTTTATTAGTTATGTTTTTTTTTATAAAAAAAAAAGGCAGGGTGGGCTCGGAGTGAGCTCAATAAGGGTGAGCTCAAGAAATGGACTATATATATATATATATATATATATATATATATATATATATATATATATGCGGTCCGTCTCTAAAGCGAACCTTAAAGAGTGAACCAAAGACGAACCGTCGTCTTTGGTGTCTATGGCGACGGTTCGATCCGTCACCATAGCCATGTAGTCTTTGGCGACGGGTCGAACCGTCGCCATAGACACCAAAGATGACAGTTCGTCTTTGGTTCGCTTTTTAAGGTTCGCTTTAGAGTCTCTCCATATAAATATATATATATATATATATATATATATATATATATAGAGAGAGAGAGAGAGAGAGAGAGAGCAAGGATCAAGTGCATACCCTTTATCTTACTCACCCGTGCTCACCCCCCTTTAGGCGACGGTTTTGGTCATACAACCGTCGTCTATACTTTAGCGACGCTATATGTTGTCTGTCGCTAAAAGTATAGACGACGGTTGTATGACCAAAATCGTCGCTTAAAGGGGGGTGAGCACGGGTGAGTAAGATAAGGGGTATGCACTTGATCCAGACCGTATATATATATATATATATATATATATATATATATATATATATATACGGTCCGGATCTTAAGCTCACTTATTATTTAACTCACTTTGTTCACCCCTCTTCAGCGACGGATCAGACAACCATTCAGTTCGTCGTTCTATATAGAACCGTCGCTATATGTTGTCCGTCGCTAAAAGCTAAAACGACGGTTCTATATATAGCGACAGACTGAATCGTCGTCCGGTTCGTCGCTAAAGGGGGTGAGCAAGGTGAGCTAGATAAGAGGTGAGCTTAAGATCCGGACCGTGTATATATATATATATATATATATATATATATATATATATATATATATATATATATATAGAATGCCGATCAAATCCGGGAGTCCGGATTTTCTTAAAATTCGGACCTTTTTTTTTTGTTTTTTTTTTGCTTTTTTTTTAAATAACTAAAAAAAAATATTTAATATTTTATGGAACTGAATTTTTTCCGTAATACAATGTTTTGGACGTGTTTTGAATACCTATACCAAAAAGTGGTGGTACAGTCTGCACAGACAGTACCACCATGTTTTGTTATACGTACCCAAATCACACTCAAAACACTGTATTATGAAAAAATTTCAATTCCATAAAATTTTTTTTTTTTAGTTGTTTCAAAAAAAAAAAAAATAAAAAAAATAAGGTCCGTATTTTATAGAGTCCGGGATCCCGGACTGGATCCGGACTCTATATATAGTAAAGAGAAATCTTTACCACTAAATTATCACATTTGGTCTCGACTCTTTAATCCTAAAATCTCTTTGAATTTTATAATTAGTTAGCTGACCACATAATTGTTTATGTAAATAAGAAAAAAATAGTGAGAGAAAATAATTAAGAGTGATAAATAATAGGGGTGAAAACCAAGAATCTAAAAATAATTACCACTATTTACTCCCGCTTAACAATATAAATAATTTTTTTACATATTTATTTATTTATTTTAATTACACATACATTAATCACAAATAAAAAATAAATAAAGCCATAACAGAAAATAATATTTGTATGTGAAATGTGTTTTTATAGGGACGATTTTTATCTTTGCTGTCTCTAGCGACACTTTTGCGTGAAAGTATAAAAAAAAAACAAATACTGAATATGGACCGACTTTCGGCTAAAGGCAGGAGTGGTATAATTTTTATTGGGCTGAGCTTAACATTAGGAACTCAAACTCTTCCGTCCGGTGAAGTCAAAAATGGAAGCCTCCACCTCTACCTTCACCTCCGGTGTACGGCCACCGGCGAAGAAGAGCATGAAAGCTCCGACAACGATACAATCCCTCAGCTGTGACAGTTTCTGTATAATTTTCTCTTTCCTCGACTTCATTGATCTTCTTCACTGCTCCGCCGTATGCAAATTCTGGTAACAATATTGCTATGGAAGTATAATATTCCCTCCTTTCCAAAGAAAGAGAGTAGAATTTAATTTGTAAAATTCTAAAATTCAAATTTTGATGTGAATTGATTTTTTTTTAAAAAATAACAATTTTGTAATTAGTATAATTTTGAGTAGCTTATGATACTAATCAAATGAATTCACATCAATTTTGAATTTAGGATTTCACTATTTACTAGGGAAAAATGAGATTTTTGTGTGATGGAGAGAGTATGTTTTTATATTCACTGCCTAAATGTAGAACCAAGTTATATAATGTAGGTTGTAAAGTATTTTAAATCTTTATTTTAACTTATAATGAATTTCCATCTCAGTCTTAAAGTCATTTTCCCCCTTCATGTTTGATGAAGTTCAATATATACATCATTAGGCACAATAACTTGCGGGAAAAGTATTAAGATGCCAAAAGTTGAATTTTTTTATGGGAATAATACTCTACTAATAATCTGTTATTTTTCTTTTCAAATATTATAATGTAAGAGGGATGTTTGAAATGAAAGAAAAATATTCTCATAGAGTTGTTGATACACATGATAAGTAGTAGTTTCTAGTTGCTTAGATGTGCAGAAATACAAAGGCAGAATAGAGACTGAAGAGTGATAAAAGATGAGAAGTAGATGAAACTGAGATCAGAGATGTTAAGAATGAACATTAGCATTTTAGAATAGTGGAAGTTACTAATGAAATATTTTTCGAGATTATGTGTGGCATATAAAGTGAAATACCAAGGTCTGTTTTCACTCTCTGAAAGTGTTTCTTCTCTTCAATCTTTTTCTCAGCTACAACAATATGATGTAATAACCAAAATAATACCAACCCCAAATGATTTTTATTGTGCATGAACTTGTGATGGAGACGGGGTCTTGGGACAAGGGATAATATCACACAGATAATTCTCACGCAAAACTAAATCAATTAATCATTCAATGTCTCCAAATAATAAAGTACATCACTATTTATAATACTCCTAAACAACTTTCATAACCTAAATTGAACTCTAATACGATAACTACAAATTAAAGAAATTAATTAAAATACAATTTCTAATTCATATAGGCTTCCAAAGCCTTTTATATTGTTCTAACCAACCTTCACGGACTCGTCCTACATCAAGTCCTTAGAGACCAAAATCAGTGGTCAACTGTTAAGGTTGAGGAAAGGGTTTTATTCATAGGAAATAGGTATTTTAAACTGTACTAATCACCACATCGTAATGAAGGAGATATCTTGATTATTTTTCTTTTATGCATATCTCAATTGCAGCGAGGAGTACATATAGATGGTCGATGTTTCTCCCTCTGATTAATTTTTTTTCCAACTTTTAATTGGTTTCTGGCCTTTTTAGGTTAAGCTAACTGTATTTTTTTTTACCATGTCAAGAGAAAACTAAAAGGTGTTGAAGGTTATCGAAGGATTATCGTAAATGCTACATTAGTATTTGCATATTTAGGAGTTTCTAACAAAACTTGAACGTCATAAGATTAGAATGGACATAATATCATGGTGTAATCATTGGTCCGATCTATGCACTTCATGTTCTCATGCACAATTACTAGTCACTCATTAAGTTTTATTCAAAATGCTCAGCTTGGCTAAAACATGGTGGTCCATAGTAAATTTTGGTGTTTCTTGTGTCAAGCTTACTCTTTTAAACATGATAAATAAGTAAGCAATATGAGAGTAGCATCAAGTCAAACAAATCAAACTTAAGAATCAAAGCTTTAAGATAGTCTCTGACTCTTTGCACATCCTCATTCTCTTGAATGGTCACTATTGCTGCATCCAACTCTGTCTACATCGCCTGCCACATAGGACTGACTATAAGATTTAAACAGTCACTTCATGAACTCTCACTAATTGTATTTTAGTATGTCACTTAGAGACGTAAAGTGGGTCACTGGGTGCTCGATCAAGTTTATTAACAAGTCGATACTACTTTGTGAATCTCTCTAATTTTCTGACCAATGTACTAGTGAAATCTTGCTTCTCAATCTTTGTTTCCCCTCTTAATTTTCAACTCTCTACAGGAGCTTAATCATTGACAAATCAAAACTTTTCCAAATGTTGTACTACAAGCAACAAACCAGTCAATCTACACTCCTTTTTGACAGCTCTACCTGTCCAGAAAGAGTATCGAAGATGCTATTAAAGGAGCTTGCTATGGATAGACACAGGTTCTCTTTGCAAGAAGGTTCTATTGACATCTATCAGTGGAAAGGTCATTTAGCTCGGTAAATTTTGTCCTTTTGAGCATTATTATATCATATTTTATTGCTTTTCTTGTAATGAATAGATAAAAACTATGGGATGCTATTATTAACACAAGGAAACTTGTGTTAATCATATTAGTTGTATCGTTGGGGTATTAGCACTGGGTTTTATGGATGAAAAATGTATAGGAAAAATGGAAGAAGAAAAAGAAGAAGCAAATGTTTTAAAAAGAATTGCAACAGCATAAATGTATACTGAAAGAAGTTGAAGCAGCATGTAAAAGCACTAAAGTCTAAAAATGATCTTCATTATATCTTTGGTTCAATTAGGGAATGATGGTAACGGACTTGGATCTTCAAGGAATTCCAAGTAACACCTTTGATTATTGACATAGTTTGTCAATATATTTGGAAAAGTCCCGCAGTTAAATTTAGATTTTTCCATCACTGGAAGCTATCTATGACAACATTTCTCTTTTAGTAGGACATTATAATTGGAAATCACAAAATGTCTAGTGAAGCTTTTGATTTAACTACCAAGTCCAAACATTCAAGTTTCTTTTTAAATAAGTATGTCAAACAATTATAATTCTAGTCCCTCCATCCACAAATATTGCAATTTCAATTTTGTTAGAAAGTTTAAGATACCATAAAATTTTTATTTAATTTCCTAATTAATCCTTATGAAATGTGTAGTTGAGAGTGCTCCAAGGATGTGAACCACAAAATTTTAGTTAGTAGAGGGACTATATAATCAAATGATCAAAATGACATGATGATGGATAAGTTGGTCATGTATTTCCTGCACATATAGCACTGATTAACAACGAACCTTCTTCTCTTCCGTAAATTGTCTTGATTCAAAATAACACCCAAATCTGTAGTCCAAGTAAAGAAAGACAACTTCTACGGAGCACCTGTCCTCCAAATGCTCTTCCAGGGGACCTTGAACTATCACTAATTCAAAAACTTCGATAAAAAGACTTCATAGTAAACCATCCACTATTATGAAGGTGCCACCTCAACGAATCCTCGGCCACTAAAAGGATCTACCTTTTGTAGAGTTGACCACAATGCATCAGCCTCCATCAACTCCTAATCCTGAAACTTCCTACGAAAAATTGGTTGCCACGAGAGCTACCCTTCTGAAATTACTACATAATCTGCAACTGCAGCCTCTCAATCCATCGTAATCAAAAACAAGTTGGGGGATCTACCTTGAAAGAATTATCCATAAACAATTTATCTTTCCAAATGCGGACACCTACCATCCCCAACCACAAAAGCAGCATATCTCACAAAAATCTCCCATCCCCCATAATGGAATTCCATGACCCCACCCTAAAAGGTCTTCTAGAACACACTGTGGACCACCCTGCTGTACACCTCCCAAACCTTCCCACGACCACTTTCTTCCACAGTCTGTCATCTTCCTCCATTGAATCTGTCATGTGATGCTGTACATGTATTATTTTGATGGAATATATGTGATTTATTGAATCGAAATCTGGTAGTGTTTTGGACGAATTATTTGTATGTGCTTGGTTTATGAGGATGTGCTCATGATAAGAGAGAACGAGTTTGCACATGTGTGGTTGTCTGTGTGAATTATTATATAAACTTTGTTGCTACCAGTGTTGGTCAGTGGAAGACTATTTGTGTTATGGATTATTCTATTAACCTTGCTTTCTCGTAGGGTAAATAAGTGCCGGATGAAGGTGGGATTGGTCCTTACTAGTGGAGGTGATAAGGTGAGGTTTGCACATATAACACCATTTTATTTCTATTTTTAGGCCATTACAAGTCATGCTTTCCTTTCTAGTTGGTTTCATGGTAGAAAATTAGACCCTAACTATTGTTCATGGTAATTAGTCATGATAAATGTTACATTCATGTTTTCATACAGTGGTATGCCAAACTGTATGTTCTAAGTAGTGCAACCTTCATATTTTTCGCGCTCCTTTATTCTTGTAGCGTGTTCATCTTGAGCCATACCATTTGTGGTGCACTTTTGGGAATTCATTGCACATGGAATGATCTGCTCTCAGTTATGGGTAGCCTAAATTCTCATAGGATTTGGAATGTCCTCTTGGTTATAGTTCACTTAGGTTGCGTTTGATAAAACTGAATGTTAAGATCTGAACAGTTTAGACATCTGAATAATATAGAGCATCTGTATTAATAACACTATTTTACCATTTTAACCTCCCACCCAATATATTCAATTTCAGCAAAAAAAAACTCCTCTACTCTATTTTCTTCCCTTCATTCTCTCTCTTCGCCCTTGAACAATTTTGCAGACTGTGACGCCTTCAAATTCGGGTACTTGAAACCCGTACTTGATGTTCCACAATAACATTCATTCGAACTAATTAATATAATAATTAAGTAAAAATATTATATCAAAGTTGTCTACTTCCCAGTTACGATAACCTTTACATACTTTATTACATGATAAACAGTAAATTATCATAATACCTAGTTATAGTTATTACAAATAACACTTGCTAACTATTCCTTCAACTTTTTCTTTCCTTTGTCCTTGCCAGAACCTTCTGGTCGATCAAGCTTAGTTGAAAATATTTAAATTTAAAGCAAGAATGAGCATTTAATCGCCCAGCAAGTAATATCAATTAATAAATATTAGCTGAAAGAAATAAATGTTTTCTTTGAACTATACTTCTACAATGAATCAATAGTTGTGAAGTAAACTGAAATAATACTGGACAATATATCAAATCATTTATATTTTTGAAACTACGTACTGAATATGAATGTTGAGCGGTTAATAGACCATGAACTTTCATTTTCAAATTTTAAAAAGGTTTATACAGAAATTTATCTGCAAACCGTCATGATTTACGGACACGTTGGGTGGTCAGCCCGTATGCCCTGTATTGATCAACACTACATGTTAGAACGACGTAAGCGTTCATCATCCGCCTTTGGCGCATAAAAGTTTTTCCAATTCGGGACGTTCATACTTAGTCTGGAGTCCGAACCAAAATAATTCAGTTGGACGACAATAATATTCAATCATGTTCAACGATACCTTTTAAACTATGTCTAGCCGAGTCGAATAGCTTAGACAACTTTTAATCATTTATACATACCGAAATTGAATAGTATGTATCAAAACTTGTTCACATACAACCATTATCCAAGTGAGGACTCTTGCATAACCAAACTTAGCTCATAACGAATAGAATAAATCTTGATCATATATGGATCAAATAAAGACAATAATAAGATACTCGTAAACAATGAATAAATAGAATTCAAGAACTTGCGTGAATACAAAGGTTCAGATACATGTTCAATATACAGTAGAGTCAAGAAACTTGCACAATAAAATATAGTTCAGAAACTTGCTCACATAGGTCCATTGCATAAAATAAATGCAGGGTAAAAATATTTGCATAGTTATAGATCTCTTCCATAAAGTAAATGCATAGAGTTTGGATACTTGCACAATAAAAGTAGTGCGTAAGGTTTAGATACTTGCCTTGATAGCTGTTTATTGCTACACAATTTAATATGACTACTTTTGAAAGACCTATCATTAATAAGATTGATCTATCAATTAGCATCGCATATCTTACTTATTATACCATTATTCCATAATAATTTATCTAACGTGTAATCACATAATCAAACACATTAAATCTTTAATAATAATCACTAAACCATATACATTAAGATTTAACACATACTCTTTCATTTTATAAGTTCTTTAAAATTTAATAAGTCAAACACTAATCCAGGCTTAATCCAGCAGCCTGGATTAGTCAAACCGACCAATCCAGCAACCTGGATTACCCAAGCATACCAATCCAGCAACCTAGATTGCAATCCAGCAAACCAGATTGCAATCCAGCAAACTGGATTCCAATCCAGCAACTTGGATTCCAAATCCAGCAACCAGATTGCCAATCCAGCAGACTGAGTTCCAAATCCAGCAACCAGATTACAATCCAGCAGCCAGATTGCAATCCAGCAAACTTCAACTGATTTTCAATCCAGCAAGCTGGATTCATTAATTCCTTTCACGAAAATACCAAATCAACTTATTATTTTTCTATCCTTTGGCCAAACATATATACATATATTCCATACACAAAAAGAATTTTTCTACAATTTTTCAACCCTCTTTAGTATATTTCAAAAATTATTTTTAGTTCGTAGCTTAAGAAATTAGTCTTACACGTGGTAACGTGAACCTCCAGTTTAAATTTCGTGGCCATCGGAGTTATAGAACTCCGGTTATAGCGGTTTTCGTCTGAAAAACCCAAATATTGAATTGACCATAACTTTTTCAATTTAAGTTGGAATGAGCTCATTTTTGGACAGGAGCTACTTTATACAATATATTTTCATGTCCCAAAAGGCCAGAATTTATTTCAAAAATTAAGTGGTCGAAATTGCCCTTGCAAAATCCGGGGCAATTTGTTTTCGAAAATTTTTACTTTTACCTAGTTTGTTAGAAACAGTCCACACGGAAATCTACAACTCCTTTTTCAGTGATTCCACTTGGGTTTGAAAATAACTCATCATATTACCATCCTAAATTTATCCAGAATTTTTGAATGTTAGAAAAATGACGAAACTGCCCCTGGTAGTGACTGGCCAAAAACAGTTTGTTTTTCTTTCTAAAAACGAAACTGTTTTTGCTAAAACAGCCACTACGGCTTGTGTACTCAACATTTTTGAGTGTTACCACTTGGGTTTAGTAGTTAACTTATATATCTAGTATCCCTTTTTACGGATCGCAAAACAAAGTTGTAGATCTCAAGTTATAACCTCTCAAAGTATTTAGAAACACATTAGGGTGTTCTAATTTTTGAAAAAAAAAACTAATTTTCATTTTCTTACTTTAGATATAACTTTTGACACTCAAAAGTGTTATATCTAAACATAATAGACTTATTAACATATAAATATAGAGTTTTAAAGTTTTGAATCATAGATTCAAATTTTGATTTAGAAAAATCAACAATCAAATACATAATCTAGTTTAAGGTATACCTTTGCTTGTGAGCTTCCTTCTTCTTCCTTCTAAGTTTGCTTATGGAGTTTTGATGGCTTACAAAACTCTCTCTTTTCCCTCTAGGGGCTGCCGAATCTCTCCTCTCTATCTCTTGGTCTTGTTTTGTTTTGCCAAGTAATGAAATGAGATGAGAGAGAAATGAATGGTTGTTATTGGTTTGGTCATTAGATATTTTTATTATGTTAATAGATATACATTGCATATATCTATTATATCTCCCATCATTGTATCTCCTTCTCTCTCTTTAATCATCACTTTGATAATGAGTTAGTAATGTGGCTCCTTAAAATAAATGACATCTAGCAAAGTGGTAAATATCTTTTGGAAGAATGTGGCTTAAAATGAGGACAAGCATTCTGTTAGGTAAAATCTAGTTACACACAACACGCAAGTATACGTGGTCAACAAGTAATAAAGCGAAAGTAGAGTATCGTTCCCACGAGGAATTGTTTAATAAAAATCACCAAGTACTAACCCGTAACCAACTCAATCTTATTTAAACAAATGAATTTCAAATTATATAAATTAAATTATTTAACTAAACTAATTCTAATTACCACTAATTAAAAATCAGATTACGGAGATTTAAGATCACAACTTCACTTATTGCTTCATTTAAGTTAACACACTTCTCATCAATTATTTTCTATCATGAATTGTTAATCAAGAACACTAAAGCAGATAAAACCACCTCTCGATGCATAATACCCATACTCACTTAAATCCACAAATGATAGAATTAAGCAAGACACCTTAATTAACTAATCCACTATATCTCTATGTGAATTACAATTAAAAAGGATTTAAAGCACAAGTTCTCTATAAGATTACATATGGCGTAAAGGCATATCTCTATCCTAAACACGAATCATGAATTCCATCTATGCAGAAATCACAAACACATGCTATCATTATAAGATCTAAATCTAAACTTCATCTCTCGAGTTCATATAGATTATCACGGTAATTGTTAGCTAGACAATTAAGCAATTAAGTTCAAATCACAATAGACAATCCTCACAATAGAACATAATAATTGATAGCGAAACATATTAAAATAAACTACACAATAAGTTCCATTGTAATCTCAAACAAAGAATTAGTTCATGATTATTGAATTAAAACTAAAAATTCACATTAAAAGACAACGATAGAAGAAGATGAAGGTAGAATCTATTGTCTGTAGATTTGATGATCTCTCCTTGCTCCTACTTTGAATCTTCAATGGTCTCCAAGTTGCTTCAATCTCCAAATCTAACAAGAACTAGGGTTTTGATCTAATCTACTCTAATATAATCTAATGGAATCCTCTCTCCCCCCTAATCTTCCCTCTAATCCTTGTGAATCTTCCCCTTTTATAAGTCTCTTTATATGTCTTTAAGTCTTCTTGGAAGTCCTTGAGTCAATCGGATCGAAACAATCCTTCTCGAACTCAAATTTGGACAAAAACCGAGTTTTCTGCGCGTACCCCCGCCCGGGGGGTATAAGGCTAAAAGGGCCCGCCCCGGCTGGCATACACACTGTTTTGCAGCTGGTATGCCCGCTCCGGCGGGGATTTTGTGAAGGAAAAGCCCGTCCCGGCGGGGGTCTTGTTTCTGTTCTGACGTCCTTTGAGAAAACGACCATAACTTTTGATCCGGGAGGAGTTACGAGGCCGCCTATCAAATCGAAGATATCGACGAGCTCTACAACTTTCATTCTTTGAGAATTGACAGATTCGGATTGGATCAAGGTGGAAATCGGGCTTCAAGTAGATGCTATGTAAATTGCAAACATGAGAACTCTTAGCTTTGATCTTCGTTGATAAAAAGGCCATAACTCTCGCATCCGAACTCCGATTGTGATGATTCAAGATGTTCCGGAAAGTTAAGAAGTTCTACAGTATAATCCAAGTTCCAAGCCAAGAACATGCATCCCAGTTGGTGTTAAAAATCCTGCAATCTTCCCTTCTTGTATTTGCTTGCATATTTTAGTCCAAAAGATGTCCGAATTGCTTTTCCTTGCTTCTTCATGCCAATGTTATTTCATAGCCTACAAAATAACATAAAATGTATGAAAAATAACCAAGAAACATAGGTTTAAGCAACTAATTCAAGTAACAGATACCGGATAAGTAGGTATAAAACTTACTTATCACATTCCCTTTTCTCCTCTCTTTTGTATCTGGCCAAGTGGCCAATTTTTTCACCAAGTTTGGTTTTCTTTTAATTTCTTATTTAGTATGCTAAAGGTTCAAGATACCCCTCCTTTATTGGGCTAAGTTTATGCCATCTTATTCAATGTTTTGGGCTACAAGTTTGGGCCATTATATTTGATCTCTTGGGCTTTTAAAATTTAATTTTTTGGACCATAGAAAAATTAACATCTTCCAATACTTTTCATTTTATCTTACCTTAATTATTTAATTAGGGTTTTCATTCCACACATTTGGAATTTAAATCATTACTCTTGTACATTTAATTTTATAACCCAATTAGACTTACTTAAATTAAGTTATTAAAATTAATAAATTAAGATAGTAAAATATATCTCTTAAATTAGTATAATTTTAAATACTAACATTATTCCATATTATAACCCTTAGGTAATTTAATTACCATACCTTATATATATATATATATATATATATATATATATTATGTTACATAACTTTATTTTTAATTCTCATTATATACAAAATAAATGTATACATATTATATAACGTATATTTATTTAATCACATACATAATCCCACATAATCCATAACATATTTATCATTATTGATAAATTCTTATCATATTTAAATACTCACATAATCATCTAATCATTTTATATAATTCATATCAATAGTTAATAACTTAAAGATTGTAAATCTTTTTAATTTACCATTCAAGGTTAACATGCAAGCTATGTTAATTCTTAACATAACTTATCATACTCTCCCTTAACCAAATTGATTAAGTATTCATCTTAGTTAACTTAAAATAAATAAATTAACTGTCTTACTTAATTCATATCGCATATGATCAAAATATTACGGATATCAATAATTATAATAATTAATAAAATAATAATAATAATAAAAAAATTCATTCGTAAAAATATAGTTGTTTAAAATTCTCGGTCCTTACACAGACCCACTTCACTATCTACAAAACTAAGGCCACCCATCTCTCTCCTTTTCTCTCTAGTAATCCTTGGCTTTTTCTCATAGAAACTATTCAATCTACACAAAAACCCACAAGGGTTTTGTCCCTTTTTTTGCTTCTCAATTTTTATTTCTAATTGTTTTAATAAAATTTTATCTCAAAACCCACCATCACCCTCCGGCTAATCCTCCACACCACTTCATAAAAATCTCCATCTCCGGCGAGTAATTGATAAACCCTCACTTCTAATTGAACCTATCTTCATCCTGCAAATCAAAATTGATTACGATAGAGACGAGATGGGTCATCTATGTAACTCCTTTTTCTTTCCCTTGATTCTTTCAATTCTATCTCTACAAATCAAATTTGCTCTAAACCAAAATCACAATTGTTGCCGATCGGATGCCCGGTTTACACGTGCTCTAATCTACTACTTTTTCGATTTGTTTTGTTGGTCTGCGCTTATTTCTCAAGAACACCACATTTGATGATGGAAAAAGGGTTATGATCAATTTGGGCATCTGGAAATCAAAGAGGGAGAGGGATACAAAAGGGAATTTATAATATTGAAAAGGTTATTTTTGTCCAAAAAAAAGAAAAACTCGCTCAGACATGCCTATAGATGGTTTAGCTTTATATTTGTGTCTAACTGATTAAGAGGCATTAAGAAGGATTTTTTTTATCCAAACAGGTTTTTCCTCTTGACCAAATCAGAGGCATGTCCATTAAGAGCTACTCAGATGTAATCAAACACACTCTTATTCTATTGGATCTTATGGAGCCTGCTCATGTACAACATCATTCATGATTGTCCCGTCCCAAAATCATTGTCCCGTCATCATCACAAAAAAAACTGCCAGTCAAAACGAAGCCTTATCCAAAACCTACATCATCACCTATAACAAGCTTCCACCCTGAGAGTTCTTCATTCATCTGTGCCTGCGCTTCTGTCTAATTCATCATACTGTATCAGATCCTTCCTTACTGTTACAATAGTCACAACAACCATCCCTGTAATCTGAACCCCATCTCCAATTGTTAACCTTCACAATCCCTAAATTTTAGCCGCCATCCAAATCAAGGAACCCTAGATTGGAGCCCATCTTTTCAATTTCAAACAGACCAACAAAAAGAAAAGTAGAAGAGAAAGAAAATGAAAAACTGAGTCATCTCTGTCTTGTTGATCATTCATCTGCTGTTTGATTTTCATATGCTGCTTACCTGCCTCCCAAAGTCACGTAATAATACAAGTCTAAGAGACCATATACCAGATCTGGTTATTTAAAATATCTACAGGCGAATTACAGTTAAGTACCCCATAGTTTTTAAAAGTTTCTAATTTAATCCCCTAAGTTTTCTGAAATTTCAAAATAGCCCTTGAAATTTTACATATTAGCCCCCTATAGTTTCACTTTGTTTCATTTCAGCCCCAGGAGTTTCAACAGTTTCAGTTTAGCCCATGTTTCTTACATTTCATGCACTTAAGTCCCTAGAGCAAAAAAGAAAGAAAAAAAGAAAAAAGAAAAAGGAAAAAAAGAGTAGTCTATATTTGTATTCACAGGAACATGGTTAATGTTGGAGAGTTCAACGCCAAGTTTGATAATTATATGTTACAACATGATGAGCGTCTCAAGTGGATTGAAGACTCAATCACAACACTTACTGCAAATATTCATGCCTCTATTACAACATTTACATGAAAAGTTGATGTACTCAGAATGCATAGATAAGGGGCAAGAAGCTGCTCTTAAGAATTTTGAAGACCCCTTTTCGGATCTTAATCATCAGAGACTACAACAGCATGACCCTAATCCACGAGTTAATGCTCCAGATCCTAGAATGAATGAAGTGGATAGATGTGCAAAATTAGATGTTGGAGATTTCAATGGTGATAATGGTCTCGAGACATTCTTCGATTGGATTCATAGTTTGGAGAGCTTCTTTCGTTGGTATGAATTATCCAATAAGAAAACTTTTTTTTGCTGAAGCGAAGTTGAAAGGGACAACTCGGATTTGGTGGAATCAACATCAACGAAATTTGTATACAGCTGCGAAAAGATGGGAGGATATGAAAGCTGCAATGACACGACGTTTTATACCTTCGGATTATAAGCAGCGAGCATATTTGCAGTTAACTGAATTGGTACAAGAAAGTAAATCTGTAGCCGAGTATACTTCAATGTTCTACAGTTTGGTTACACGGTCTGAATTTCCTTGGATTGAAGAAGTTTTAATCTCCATGTACCGTCTAGGATTGAATCTATAGATTGCAGGTGGTGTAGCTACAGGTAAACTTTAGCTTTTGGATGATGTTGTTCAAGTTGCCACCCAAATAGAGGATAATTTGAAAAGAAATTATGTTAGGCCTCCAATACAAGTCCAAACTCGGACAGAGCGTCAACAAGCTAGGAGCCTGTTTTAAAGAGGTCAATGGAAAGATCGTCAACAAGCCCTTTAGCTACTAGCAGGCCTAACCGTATCCCATGTTCTTCTAATGCTAGCAATAACAATTTGTCTAGGTGCTATAACTGTCGTGGTTTTGGTCACATGTCTTTTGAGTGTCCTTCCCCAAAGATGAATGTTACCTCGTCTCCCTCTAGGCAACTTGCTATTGTTGACAAAGCGTGCAGAAAAGCTGACTTAAACGAAGAGGTTTGCAAGCCGATAGACGACGAATATGAGCCCTATGAGCAAGATTTAGAAGCTGATGCTCATTTGGAAGGTTGTTTAGGTGTTTTTTGACTATTACTTGTTGCCCCACAATATAAGGATGATCTTAAAATTCATCGTGGGCGAATTTTTCAGACGAGTCATATGTGCGGAACAAGTGTGCTCTCTTGTGATTGATACTGGGAGTTGTACGGATGTTATTTCTGAAGAAGCAGTTAAAAAATTTGGGTTACAAGTTGAGCCTCACTCCCACCCGGAGCCGTATGATGTTGCATGGATTAACAATACAGAGTTGCGGGTTACCTAGATGTGTATTGTTACATTTTCCGTTGGCAAGCTTAAGGATACTGTTATGTGTGCTGTTTTACCCTTTAAAGTGTCATATTATCTTAGGGCGTAAATGGCTATGGGATCGTCACGCGCAACATGATGCTCGTGCTAATATCTATTCGATTATCAAAGGCAATACCAGATTAACTCTTACTTGTGCTCTTGACATGCCAAATTTGAAGCTTACGAAGACTTCCTTGGTGATTCGACGTGATTGTTCTTGTGTTGATGTTCATAATTCGACGGAGTCAAGTTTTTTTCAGCGGAGGAGAAATGATGTAAGATGAGTCCGTGAAAGTTGGTTAGAACAATATAAAAGGCTTTAGAAACTTATATGAATTAGAAGTTATATTTTAATTAATTTCTTTAATTTGTAGTTATTGTATTAGAGTCCAATTTAGGTTAGGAAAGTTATTTAGGAGTATTATAAATAATGATGTACTATATTATTTGGAGACATTGAATGATTAATTGATTGAGTTTTGCGTGAGAATTATCTGTGTGATATTATCCCTTGTCCCAAGACCCCGTCCCTAGGGGTGTAAACAGATATATACGGATTCGGATACAGTAGTATCCGTATCGTTTATTTGCAGATACCTTTAAACCGAATACGAATAATATTCGTTTTTTTCCGAATACGAATAATATCTGCTTTTTTTAATACGGATGCGGACGAATACGAATTTTCCGGTTACCATTTACAACCCTAATTATAACTAGAATAAAAAATGAGTTTTAAAATATAGTTTATTAATGAATGAATGTTAATTTATTTATTTATAATAAATATTTAAATACAATAATCAATGTTCTAAGTTACAATTCAAATAAGTTTTCATCATTTTTGAAATCTTAAATTTCAAAATGAATGCTCTACTTATTAATGTTTAGATGTCCATTTTATGTGTAAAGTAATACTGTAGTGTGTATGAATATTTATAATTAGATTTAAAAGTTTACATTGAATATTTAATTATTTTTTCTCAAATACTTGATTAAAACTTTAATAATATATTTATGGGAACTTTTATTTATAATTTATCCTTTATACATAGATTACAATTTACATAGTTATAAAAAGGTTATTTTATTTCATTATATTTATAGAGTGCGAGTTATAATGTATTTGTGACAACTAGTTAATCCAAAATTTACTTTGGACTTACTTTAAATATTTGGACTTCTAATTTTTAAATAATTGGGCAAATGAAAGTAATAAATACTCCATCCATCCGAAAATTCATAAACGTGAATTAATTATTCAACCCCATTCTAGATTAATTCTAAATTAATTTGGACTTAACACATTTTAACAATAAAATTATATTGTTCATTGTTCCCCCGCCTCCCAACATTACAAGTAAGTTTTGAAAGTAAAGAACTTATAACAAGCTAATAACTATAGTTTTGTTCTTCTAGTATATAATTTTCTTCGTAAATGATACATTTTAGATATTTTAACTTTATAATAGTAAAAATCTATTAACTATACGTAAATCAATTTATTTCAGTTCATTAATATTAGAATAAAAGTGTTATTTCCTACTTTTTAGAAGTTTTCGAATACAGAACCAAATCCGGATATCCACTATTTAACGGATATATTTACGGTCGGATGTTAAACGAGTACGAATACGCCTATATCCGTATTCGTATCCGTTTATTTGTGGATACCTTTAAATCGAATACGAATATATCCGTTTTTTTTCGAATATCAAGAAGTTACCTTTGAATTTAATATTATAACAAGGAGATGATGTAAGACCCGAAGTTTTATGAATAAAAATTAATTTTTTTCGAAATATATTTTTGAATATTATGGTGTGAATTTGATATGATGTTATAGTTGTGGGTAATATTTATAAATTTTGCAAATTAAGTAAGTGGTTTTAAAATATTCGATTGGTCGGGGAATATTCGTACGACGGCACAATCATTAGTGAACCCCACAACTGAAGTATTGTCGTAGTTAGAAAACGACAGAAATATCTTTTTATAAAAATAACGGCGAAAATTTTACCGTTAAACTGTTGAACTACCCGGTAGTAAAAGTACAGTAATACGCATGGTTGCATAGTAGCACACAGTATTGATTATTGATGCTTACGTGAGAAGTCACTCAATTATACTCAATTATTGCTATAGTAATTGCTGCATAATATCTCTCATATTATTGATTCAATTATTGTCACAGTATCATCTGGATAATATTTTATATTATTAATTAATAATTGAGACAACAAATTTATTCAAATTATTATTTGCAACATTGACGATGTCTAGAAAGTTCTGTCGAGGAAAGGAGTTTGGTCACCTAATTGCATGCCAATAGGGGAAATCCTTACCGGAAAACCCTCTTTCCTGGGAATGATCTGGTTGTTAAATATTGTGAGTTATAATATTAATAATGATTAAGTTCGTGTAGATTAAAGATGAAATTAATATTTTCATTGTGTTGGGATTATTTGTGTTAGTGGAAATTGACATTTATTTCGATAATAATTGATTTCTGGAGGTTATATTGACCAATCGGGTAATTAATAAGATAAATGAGCAATTAATTGCTATTAGTTCACATGCAAATTTACTGTTGATTCACATATATGAAACTATTGATTCACATGTGTGTACTATTAGGGGAGGTGGTGCAAGATTGATAATACTTGCAGGACTAAATTAGAAATGGAGGTATATATGATAGTACTATACTGTAATAATTCGAGCCCCAAAACGTGCAATTATCGAAACTATGTTTTCTTATAAATAGAAGCTCATTCTTCTTTCATTCTCACCAATTCACTAAGACTCACAAGAGCATATATAGAGAGAGAAGCTATAGAGGAAGAAGAAGAGTATTCTGCTACTTCACTATTCCAGTATTCAGTCTTCTACTAAGGTAAGGGGTATTATTTCTTTCGTATTCGTAAGGGATATTATTTTTTTAGTATTCGTAAGAAGTAATATTTTCTTCCATACTCTGTAGTATGTAAGTAATATTATTTCGTCTCGTATTCCTGCTTATACCCTCATTCTGTTAAAGTATTGCTTCTATACTCCGTGAAATTAGTAGAATATTCTTGATATTTGCGCTTCATCCAGTATCTTTTCATGAAAAAATTATTCTGAGCATTCTTGATAATTATTGATCTTTTCATGCCGGAATACTATTCACGGGGTACTATTCACAAAGTACTATTCACGGGTACTATTCACGGGTACTATTCACAAAGTACTATTCTTGGGTACTATTCACGAAGTACTATTCACGGGTACTATTCACTCGGGTACTATTCACCTGGAGTACTATTCATGACAAAAATTGATTTCTTTTCGGTCCAGATCATTTTGGATACAATATTATTCTTGAATTTTACTCTTCAAAGCAGTATTATGTTAATAATTTGATCATTATTGAATTCTGGATAAATTGAATTATAAATCTTTAAAATTTATCATTTGCTTTCATTTAATTGAATTCTTATATCATTGTCATCATCCTCATTGCTTATATTGTGATGAAAGTCGTCTTTGGCCGTAGTGCAGAGATGAACTGTTGATTGGTATGATTATGACCAGAGATCATTCGGTATAATCATGACCCGTAATGTTAAAAATGATGTGGTAAAAGTCCTCATTGGTTCGTAGTGTATTAATGGAAATTACTGGTATGATCATGACCATTGGTAAAAACACGAATATCCTTGACCCGTAGTGCATGGATAATTCGTGGTTGTGATACTATTTATTAAGCTGAGTCTCAGCGATAAAATTGTTGATAAACTTTTTAAATCATAGAAGATAGTAGATATCATGCTCTACTTGACTCTTCTAATGGATTGCTTGCTTGTTTATTAGTTTAACACTGTTGAAGGCTAACGATAATTTATTCTGCATTATCTTAGTCATAATATTTCTTACTGGGCTAGTTGAGTTCATCCTTTTGCTTTCATTGTTCTCTTCAGGAAATGAGAACGTAACCGGGACTAGTCGGGGAACAGAGTGATGGTCCGAGATGGTGGCTATAGCAGTCCTCACTATTTTATAAAATAGTGTGATAATAATTGTAATGAGGACTCCTTTTTGAGTTTGAATACTGTCTTTTAGACAATATTCGTGTAAAAACTCTCAGCTACGTTTTGTCGTATTGTATAAAAGAAGTTTTTACTTGATTTCTGTATCATGTATTTGACGACTCAAGATGAGTGATGTATACTTATTTTGGGGGCGTCACAGATAATATTTGTGCTCCCAAAAAACCCATTTGTGCTCCGCCACTATTTTTAGCTAATGAAAAGGACAAATTGCCCTTGCAGCACCCCTAGATGGAGAGTATCATACCATAATCTGTTTGTTCTTTCTTATCTCACCCATCCAATCCAACAAATTATAGACATGATTTAGTTTTTAATTTATTTGGACTACAATGAAAGGGAATTTTTGCGACTATCAGCTTGTTACAATATATATATATATATATATATATATATATATCAAATTTCTAGTTGTTGCCATTATCGGTATATGTACTCTCTTAAACATAAAATAGTTTTTTCTGATATACTTTGGTTAAATGTTATGTGTTTTATGTCGACTGACAGTTTGAGCTCCAACTATGCTAGGTGATGCGTCTCTGGTCAGTAGACAGCTACAAATGTTTGGATGAATATTTCCTTCCAGATAGAGCATCTCTAATTGATTTTGATTTTGATGAAAGTAAGGTAAATGTGTGCACGTTAATGGTTTATGTGATTTTTGTTTGCCTTTCTTTCCGTTTCTTTACATATGATCAGCTTTCATAAATTGAAAATTTATAATTAATGTGAGCATGGTGACGTCTGCGTGTGTTTTGCATGTGTGTGTGTGTGTATGTATATTCTTTTTTTTTTTGTGATTGTGATCGATAGGGAAGATCTTGGTCTAAATCCAGTAGGGATTTGAGGCATTTTTTACACCCTTCACATCTTCTCATCGCCAAAGAAAAATTCGGATAGGATCCTTTTGGGTAAATGTTATTGTTTGTGATTGCAAAGGGCAGTCAACCCTGCTTCAAGGCTCTAGGATTCGAGGAATAAGGTTCTTTTATCCCCTTTTCTATTGACCCTAATGGTAGATATTCTAATTTCTGAGTCAGATGATTAGTAGGAGTGGGCAGCTAGATTTAGTTGAAAGGTTTGGTTTTAGTGGAGTGGATATTCCCATCTTCAATTTATCAAATAAAATGAAATAAAATAAATAAAGGTAACCTGTCTTCAGTTTTTGGATGACAGTATCATTTTCATTTGAAGGGTGACCCTATCTGGATCCAAGGATGAACTGACACTGCCTCAGGTTTCTTACTGTATCTTGTATTTCACACTTGCAGTAGTTAAACCACTGTAACATTCACTTTAGGAGGTTAGACATGTATGCACATATATATATATATATATATATATATATATATATTTGATAGAAAAGGATTATATTTGAACTGTGAGAAAGAATAATGGTACGAAGAGGATGAGAAATCCTCCGAAACTAGGAAAATGAAAAATTAGAAAGCCCTTAGATTAGGGCTACCCTCCAGTCACTCTGTAATTCAGATCAAGATCCTACTAAAAGCAGCCATCGTTGAAGACCACAAAGAAATGAGAAAACTGACCCCGTCTCAAAAAAGAAATGGCATGTCTTGGAAAAAAAATATAGCCATTGTAATGGACAATAGCTTAATTGGATCAACTAATAAAAATTTAGCTAAGACTACGTTATTCTTCACTAGTTATGGTAACGTTGTCTCGTTAATGAGCTCATTATTATCCAATATCAAAAAGTATCCTTCATTTTCTTATCTATTACTTCTTTACAGGTTGTTGGTTTGGTTGAGACTCGTATATGCATATGGAGGCGGAACGGGAAAAGAAATATATTTTCATCTCGTGAAGGAGAAATTTCAAAAGGTTCTTGTATGTGGTATGTTATGCTCTCAGAATCTTGATATGCTATACGATCAAAATCAATATGCTAATGTTAATTAGCATATTGATTTTTCTTGGATCATGCAATTCTTAATAAATAAATTAACTATAAAGCATCAAAAAAGGGCAACATTACTTTTTGAAAGGATTTTGTGTTTCGTTATGCTTGTGAATCCTTGCCAGGGTGCCAGACCATTACTTTGTTCTTTCTGCGTCTTCTTTTCTTACCTACACTCTTGTTCAAGGGCTTACCTGAGTTCTTAATTATTACGTAATTTTATTAATAAGAATAAGACAAATAGTTAATAATTTGTAAAAGGAGAGTCACAGAATAGTTAATAAATTAGTCATCTTCATAATCTTGCATTTTTTCTTCTTTCACTTTGATAGCAGCTATACTTTCAAGATTAAAGAATATTCCTGTTATTGACCAAGGAAAAACTTACTTGAACACTCTTTTTTTTTTTTAAATCCCCCTTTTGTGTTCAATTAAACACACACACACACATTCTCTAACTTAACGAAAAAGGAAATATGTACATGCCTTCCAAAAGCTCTACAGCTTAAGCATATGATAATCTAGTCCCTAATATTTGATTCTCACTTCAGTAACATCATTCATCATGAAATAGTCAATACCACTATTTTTTTTTGTTACAAAGTCACTGACTTCATTATTTTGTTGGCTCCTTTCATGTTTTCCTTTGATATATTATTGCAAATTTCTTTTGTTACACAAATTCTTGAACTTAATAATTTTTTATTATTGCAATCTTCTTTGGTTACAGTTATGTAGATCCCGAGGCCGTGGTTGGATGTGAAGATGGGAGAGCACGTGTTTTTGACATGTACAGTAGGAAATGGTCTAAAATTGTCAAGTAAGCATTGCAGGAAGTTCTTGGCTATTTTGATATTTTCTTTTCTTCTTAACTTGCACTATTTATTTCTTTTCTTTAAGCCTAGTGTTGAAGAAACCTATAAATATAATTAGCTGGGTTAGCAATAAACTCTTTCTCCGTCTCTCTCTTTCAAAAGTAATTTTCATGTTGCGTCAAGTTTCTACACATAGCAACCTAACATAAGTGACCTACTGAATGAAACAAGTGTAATAACTCTAGTTAATAAGTTGCAGGATAAAAGGTGGAGTTTAAACTTACTCGTTTTGTTTATTCAGTCACAACATTGTTAAGAGGCAACACTTGGAATATCTGTTTTGTCCCTACTAGAGGTAAAAAGAGATAATAATCCCTGGGAAAGGATAACAGAATCATTTTTTCCATGCAATTTCAAACCTCACAACTCCAGAAGCCAGAAGAGATGATGAGGGAAAACACGGAAAAGTGAAGGTGCAGGACTACGAAGATTAACTTTTCACCTGATTCAATTATTTTAATGAACATTTGAACTAGACCATGATCCTTTTTCACTGCCTTAATTTGCAGGAAAAAAATTCAAATAGTAGTAGGTGTACTGGAGATTGGCAAATCCTTATTAAGAATATATATACATATATATATATATATATATATATGTATATATATTGGTAGTTTGAGAACTTCTCATACCTGGTAAGTTTAGATTGTGATTGGGCTGGATGGACAGTGGGCTTTACCGAGATTATAAATAGGAAAGGTGGGGAATAAGACATGGTCATTGAACAATATACAAATGTATATTGTATGGGATCGGGTCAAATCTCATGGTGCTAATGGGATAAACAGCAAGATAAAGAGTCCAATTACAACTGTGAAAAGCAATGGCCGTAAACAAGACTGCAAATGGGGTGGTTTTCTAGATTTCAATTTAATGCAAAACAGCACTTTTCTGATACATTATACAAATGGAAAATACCAAAACTCAACCTCTGCTACAGTAGTTACTGTAAAAACGAACATTTAGATCCATTGATCAGAAAGAATGTGATTTGCAGTTGCACAGTAATTATGGGAATGAATTATATTGTAACATGATGATTTATTAGAACCTAAGTTTCTCGACTAGATACTGAGAACGGACTAATTAAAACATACACGCAGTTAACAGGAACTACATAACTTGTACAAGCTTGCATAACTTCAAGCTACTTTAAGTAGAGAAACTTCAGGGAGTATATATGTTCAGTGAGATAATTTTAAGGGTGATGCTAAGTGTCTCAATTTTTTTTGTCTCAAAAAGTGTGTCAGATGATGTGTCACCATAACATTAGTTAGGTAGATCTTATGTGAGTTATACCATAAATTATTATTCAATTATTCAATGCTATGTCAATTGAGACCCTTAGCATTACTCTTATTTTAATGGGATTGGACCAGTTTCAGTTGTGAATGCCATAACTGTCCTATAGATATCAACTAATGACTGCCTAGAGAGCAGGTTCATTTTGTTAGATTTGGTGGTCTCAGCCGTTGGATATCTGGATTATTAGCAGTTTGTTTCAATTTGCTTTAATTTTGCACTTACGTGATGTACATTTCACACTTCCTACTAGTGTTAAAGCACGCGGATGCATTTCAAGCAACTAGGAATGGTGGCACCACAACTGATGATATTAATAACTCACCTTCTGTTATACTACCTCCGTTCCTAAAAGATTGTCGTTTAAGGTTTTGACACATGAATTAAGAAAGTATCATTTACCAAGTAAAATTTGTTTGAAATTCCATCACTACCCCTTTATGGGAAGTTGAAAACTATTAATACAAGGGAGAGAATATCTTGGGACAATGAGAGAAGGTAGGGGTAATATAGCAAAGTAAATAATTTAATCTCCTCGAAAGTTGTAAACGACAAACTTTTTGGAACAAATTTTTTTTTCTAAAACGACAATCTTTTAGGAACGGAGGGAGTAGTTTTTAGTGATTCATTAATGTAGCATTGAAATTGGTTTTGTTATACTACTGTTCTGATCAGAATACTTTACAACAGCCTTATTTTCTGAGACACAAGAGAAGAGATGGAATTATACTGTATTAAGAGAATGGGTTTTAGTTTTTACAGCATCCAGGGTAACGGAAAGCACAAAGGCAAAGCTTGCTTAATAGTAACATGTCCAAAAAGTGTGAGGCTACAAAGTACAAACGATATCATGTCATTGCCTTTAGCATGCTACATTACCCTTCCACTAGTACTAGATTATTCAATTAAATAATCTTTATCAGGCCATTCTTTAAAGCCATTGTGATGGAAGGAACCAACATCTATGTTCATATTGATCAAGGCTTTCCTTGAGTTTTCTGATCCAGAAATTGATCAAGGCCTTCCTTGAGTTTTCTGATCCAGAAATATCTGCCACTGCCAAGTTTCGTAGAAAGTTTGGTGAAAATCCCATTATTTTACATAAATCATAATGTATGTATTCCTTATCTGCAGGATACATGATGGGCCTGTGACATGCTTATCTTTAAGTGATGATCAAATTATTGTTAGTGGTTCCTCCACTGGAAGTATCACTATATCAGATCTTTCATCGGACCAGCGGGTGGCTACGCTAAGGTCATTTAGCTCTGCAGGTTCCATCATATGACTTTTCTTGATAACTTGGCTATCATCATCATCATCATCATCATCATATGTATATATATATATATATAAGTTGTCTGTGTATTTTCCTTAAAAGCTAACAATCCGACTGATAATGGTAAAGGAGACAGCAAGAACACATGGAAACCTTCGTAGAAAAATTCAGGAATAAGACGAGGTTAGGCGTGTTTGGAGTTTTATCTATTGGGAATCTTCTTACCGTTATCGTGTCGGTCTTTTTTCTCTTACTGGGCTATCGTCTAGTTTGTCATTTTCTTCTAACCTCTTATATTTGGAAAGTGAATTTCTTGAAAATCCAAGTTACATGGACTTGGATGGAGTGTAAGATCGGACAAGGTACTTTAAGGAGTCTGAGCCTTAATTTTGTTAATTTTTTACACTAAAATAAAGAGTTCAAAACCCATATCCTTATCTAATTGTTGAGTGTTGGACACAGGTATTTCAAGGTAACATGAAGAGTTCATGTAACATAATTGATAATTAAGGCTTTTGTGTGGTCTTTGACCCCAGGATTAACATTATTTGCTTGACACCTTGCGTTCCGAAATAAGGTACAATGTTCTGAAAATTAAGACTTATGTCTTGATTCAGTGTTTTGAAAGAAAAAGGGAAAGAATAACATCAATCATCATACTACCTCAGTTCCATTTTATTAGATCATTGTTGACTTTTTGAAAGTCAAATTGAGCTACTTTTAAACTCAAAATTTATATAGATTCACTTAAGTTTAGTCAATATAATGATGAATATTTTAAACTGTTGAAAAAGTACTATGTTGGTTGTTTTCACGTACAATATATGCGTGCAAGTATACACGATCAACAAGTAATAAAGTGAAAGTAGAGTATCGTTCCCACGTAGAATTATTAATAAAAATTACTAAATACTAACTCTTAACCAAACTAATTTTATTTAAACTATCAATTCAAGGTTTTGAATTAAATTATTTAATTAAACTAATTCTAATTACCACTAGTTAAAATCAGATTTTGGATATTTAAGATCATAACTTCACTTATTGCTTCATTTAAGTTAATACACTTCTTATCAATTATGCTCACTATTCTGAATTGTTAATCAAGAACACAAAAATAAATATGACAATCTCTCAATGCATCATACTCAAATCAACTTAAATCCACAGATGATAAAATTAAGATGAACACCCTAATTAACTAATTCACTATATCTCTATGTGAATTACAATTGAAGAGGATTTAAAGCACAAGTTCTCTATCAGATTACATGGGGTGTATAGGTATATCTCTATCCTAGACATAAATAATGAATTCTAACGCCATGCAGAAAACACAATCACATGCTATTATGATTAGATCTAAATCTATAATCCGTCTCTTAATTTCATATAGATTATCACTGTAATTGTTAGCTAAGCAATTAAGCAATATGCACAAACCATAATAGACAATCCAAGATTAATCAACAATAATTAACAAAGAAGCATACTAAAATAAGTTACGCAATAAGATCCATTGTAATCTTAAACGAGAAAATTAGTTCATAATCATTGAATTAAAATCAAGAATCCACAACTGAATAAACATTGAAAGATAAAAATAAAAGTAGAGGAAAGAATAAAATCTGCAAATTTGAATCTGTCTCCTGCTCCTAGTTTGGATCTTCAATGCACTCCAAGGCTTCAATCTCCAAATCTAATAAAAAATAGGGTTTTGACCTAATCTAATCTACTCAAATATAATGGAATGAACTCCCTAATCCTTGTGAATTCTCCTCCTTTTATATACCTGTTCATGCGTCTTTTAGCCCTCCTTAAAGTCCTTGAACCAATCAGCCCAAACAAATCCTTCTTTGACTCAACTTTTGAAATCACCTCTCTTTTTTCCCGTCAAGCCCGCCCCGGCAGGTTTTTTGTACTGGAGATGCCTGCCCCAGCGGGTGTACTTTTTAACTTGGACCCGTCGGGCTTTTTACACCAGGGAAACCCCGCCCCAATTTTTGTTCCAGAAATTACAGAAATGTCACTAAGCTCCATTTTTTATGTTTTGACATTCCGAAGCCGTTTCCTACTACACAAACACAAGAGCAAGTAACAAAACACTAAAAATACTTGAGTTAACAAAGAATTAAGCATTAAAGATGTCCAAATCGTAGGTATAAAACACAATATCATACTACTAATTAGAAGATTCATTAATTTATAATTTTAAATGAATTTATATTAATTTTGCATTTGAAAATATTTCAATCGACCTTAAAAAGTCAGTAACGATCTTTTTAAATTGGAACAGAGGGAATACAAAATAAGGGAAGAGAGATATGTGGACCGAAAGAATGAGAACAACCTTTTCATGTGGCAAAAAGATTGAAAACCCAAATATCTTAGTTTTTGATGTTTGACGAAGAGAGGGTAAAATTATTTATGTGATCTATAGACTTTGACGAGAGAGAGAGAGAGAGAGAGAGGGATATAATGAGAATAAGGGTAACATATGAGGTTTACTGGATCATTGGTCATATTTGAAATGCATACAATATTCAAGTACATGTTCCACTTTTTGGGCTCTCCATTTACTCAAATGTTATTCAGGATTTTTTCTTATAACAATATATTTGTTTTATCTTAACTAGCTCATGGTTTTGAGTAAATTGGTTTTGAGATGTTTATTGCAATTAATACTATAATATATCTGACTTGTTGAAAAAAATTATAAATAAAGTTTATTATAAAAGTAAAAAATCTAATATATTGAAAAAATAAAAATATCTCGTGTTTCATATGCTTGTATTACTATCTGACTTAGAGATCCTATTGAATCTACCTCCCCATACAGTATTCCATTGTAAGTCTTCCTCATTCTCGTTCCTTCCTGTTCCACTTATCAAGTCGTTCCACGTTCTTGGTAACCTTGCTTGACCGTTGGTCAGCTCAACATCAACGACAGCGAGTGTCATTCACCCTTGTCGTCACAGTCCAGTTGTTAACGATTGTTGTGTTGCTTGTTTAGCATTAGGCCTGTTAACGAGGCGGGTTGGGCCGTGGGGCTCCTCCCCATCCCACCTAATGAGTGTTAGTCTCCATACCCAACCCACTCTTGAATCCATTGGCCCATACCTGTCCCGCCCTATACCCGTCCCTGAAACTTATAAAGCACCAATACATTTTTTCAATTAACTAATTACATTCATAAAAATAAAGCACTCTTTAAGTCTCGAAAACATTTGCTCAAGTACATATAACAAAATATAAATGCAGCATTGATCCATTTTATTACACCACCAAAAACATATAGACGTTGCTCTAGTACATTGAAAATCTATACATATACATATGAGACGGGTGTAATATTGAAAATCTATACTGTAATAGATAATAAGGTTGGCGGAGTTGGGGGAGACTATATCCCGTATCCGCCCCCCTATAGGGTGTTTAAAATTAGTCCCCGTTGGGATCTGTTCTAGTGGGTCTCCTTTGGAGTCCGGTAAAATTGCCTAGCATACTTGGCAAGATCAGTGAATGTTAGATTTGTCCCTCTTGGGTGGATGATTTTTTCATATGCAGATTCATGGGTTTTGGCAGTTGGAATGATAGGAGGATTCTTTGAAGATGTGCTTATTTTGCTATTCAGTGGGGAGTTTGGATCTAGAGGAATGCTAGGATTTTTTTTCGTGTTTGTGCCAGACAATGAATATAGATTTGCTTTGGGATAAAGTGTCTTTCTTTGCTTCTCTATGGCTCGTGCTTTGGGAGCTTTTCAAGTAGCTTCTTTGTCATATCTTCATAGAGATAGGCGGGCGATGCTCCACTACTCGTTTTATTTACTTGTATCTTTGATTTTTTTTTTTGGGAGACCTTGTTCATCAATATAATGGGAAAAAAGTTGGAGGGAGGGGAGACACATCCATCCTTGTTTGACCTTTTTAGGGTAAGTATGCCTCTGGCATATATATAAATGAAAGAAGGAATGAGCTTGATGTTATTGGAGGGAGAAGAATGGTAGTTCCCAAATAGAGAGGAAGGTGTTTGGAGGTTCTTCATGCCCCAAGGGTCTAGCTCTATCATAAACATGAGTGCACCCTATCACTGTCCCCGGTCCAAGGCTGTCCTTTCCTTTTTCCTCTGTTACATCTCACCTTGCACATCCATGTCCTTCCATCTTTTCTTTGAGTGGCTGCTACAGTGTAGCTGGCTCTTGTTAATATTGTGTACAGAGTAGTACAAATTTTGTAATGAATTAGCTGTTGTTCTTTTTAAGCTCGAAATATAGCTTATTTCCTTTGTCCGATCAATGAACATGTAGGAAATAGCGAATGAATATATTGAAAACTAATCCTATATGTAGGTCATTGTTCTTTTTATTTTTGACTTGTGTTGATAATGTTGTTTGTGTGCTATGAGCAAATGTCTTCTTCTATTTCTTGCTTCACATTAGAATTTTTCATTGCCATGACTGCTTCTTACTACATATTTGCATGACAAATGGCTGTCAAAGTTCTCATCATTTAACTCTCCGAAGAACAATTTCCTGGTCGAGTCTTATTGGTCTAGACTTATTTTATAAGTTTTTGTGTTGAAATTTCGATATTCCTTGTGGATTGTTCTATCATGTTATTGCTCTTTGGTTGAGCCATGATCTTTTCTGGATTTTAAGAAGGCCTTACTTAATTTTTCAACTTTGTGACAGGCATTAGCACCTTGTGTTTCAATTCCAGTTCCCCCCTACTGTTTTCTGGTTCAACTGCAGGGCAAGCATCTTGTTGGGACCTACGGTATGTACAACTGATCAAAACTTTGAAATGTGCCTATAGTTGTTTCACACTGATCCTTCATTTCACGGCAAATTATTGGTTTAACAATTACAGTCATATAGGTGCTAGTGTTTTGTGTGTTTTATATATTGACCATGTGATCTATTTGGCTGCCTTCAAGTTATGCCATCAAAAATAGTTTAAAGGCAAGTTTGTGAATGTAGACGTCTCAAAAGTTGAACTTTCAAAAAAAAAATTTGAATTGGGCAGGCATACCAAGAACTACCCCCCTCTCCCCCTTTCCTGCTGATTTTATGATGTGACAAGCATATTCTTATGTTTTACTTTATATACATTTTTTACTATTGTTAAAATTTTAATAATATAAATATGTTGAGAATATAAAAACATCTTTAAAATATATTGTATGTTTTTCGAACATGTTTGAAAGTTCATCTCAAACTGTTGTCCTGACAACCAAAAATAAAATAAAGTAAAATCTTTGCCAAGGACATCTGAAACGGAACCAGAATATATGTTTGTAGTAATATAAGATGGCTGAGAAAATTATGTACTAATTTTTTTTACGCAGAGTTCAAATTATTCCTATATTTATATTGTCCTTCTAGTAATTGACATTGTTCTATGATTTTGCAGGACTATGAGAACTTTGTGGCAGAAAAGGGTGAGTCCGAATGTAATCTATTCTATGCATCACCTGCGAAATTACACATCTACATTAGTTATAGGCGGAATAGATGGTGTACTACGTATTGTAGATCAAAACACTGGTGAGGTCCTTTCGAGTTGTATTTTGGATAAAAATAGCAGTGAATCCATACGGCCAGAAGCCTCAAATAAAGTCGCTACGAGGAAGAAAGGAAGAAGAATCTCAGAAGATACCCGGCTTGACCTTATGCCTAAGGCTTTTAGGCCTTCCATCAACTGCTTGGCTGTTGGATTCCAGAAGGTTGTCACCACACATGATGACAACTACATCAGAGTATGGAAATTTAGGAAATGAGTGATGTATTTGTGGTAACAAGAATTGTAACTTTAATGATCAGATATATTTTGACTACTTTCTGATGAACAGAGGCACCAACTGAAATGTTTTTTGGCAGAGTATATAATTTTTTCTCACTCTTTCATATATACTGAATGAATACCAACAACCTATATATATATGTACAATGGAAACAACCTACCATAAAACTATTCTATAGCATAATCTTAGGCTAAAAATTTGGTTGACCCTTAAACAAATATATTATACAAAATCAATAACTAAGATTACTCCTACAGGTTCCCTTAATTAACAACTCACGCCAACACTTACCCTCAAGTTGGTGCAAAGATATTATTGATGCCCAACTTGTCAAGTGAGTTATAGAAAATCCTGCTAGACACTGCCTTCGTCAGTATATCTGCCAGCTGGTCTTCAAATTTGACAAATGGAAATCGAATTATCTTAGCTTCAAGATTTTGTTTGATGAAATGTCGATCTACCTCAACATGTTTAGTCCGATCATGTTGAACTGGGTTATGAAAAATATCTATGCCTGCCTTATTGTCACAATGCAAATTTATTTCGGACTTCGGTGCGAAGCCAATCTCTGTTAATAACCTCTTAAGCCAAAGGAGTTCACGCAGTCCTTTGGCCATTCCTCTGAACTTTGCTTCAGCAGTAGATAATGCCACCACCTTTTGCTTCTTGCTCCTCCACGAGACGAGATTGCCTCTTACAAAGGTGAAGTAGCCTGCTGTAGACTTCCTGTCAGAGACACTTCCTGCCCAGTCTGAATCTGTGTAACCTTCAATGTTAAGATGATTATTCTTTGTGAATAAAAAGCCCTTTCCCCGGAGCGGACTTTAAGTAACGAAGAATCCGAACTACAACATTCATATGTTCTTCACTAGGTGAATGCATGGGGCCCACAAATGGCTGCGCCGTCGTACGAATATTTTCCGACAGAAAGAATATTCCACGACCAAACGAATATTCCCCGACAACAATGAATATTTTATAACCACTTGTTTATTTTGCAAAATTTGCACATTTCACCCATAACCAAAATATTATATCAAATTGACACCTTATTATTCACAATAATAATTAGAAAAAATTTGATTTTATTCATTAATAAGTTGGGGTCTTACAGAAAGACTTTGTATGCTCCATACAATGTGGACAAGCCAACTTCCCGTGTGTACTTTATCCAGCTAACATACCATAAGTTGGGAAGTCACTTATAGTCCACATAACCGCTGCCCTAAAGTTAAAATTTGTTTTCGTTGCAACATCCTAAATCTGTACTCCATCCTCCCACAATACCTTCAACTCGTCTGTAAGAGGTCTCAAGTAAACATCTAAGTTCTTTCCAGGACTCTTAAGTTCAGGAACTACGAGTGAAAGAAACAAGTATGGCTGTTTCATACACATCTAAGGAGGCAAGTTATTCGGAGTAACAATCAAAGGCAAACATGAGTACGGAACAACTGAGTGGCCAAACGGGTTGGAACCATCGGTGGACAATCCAAGCCTCACATTTATAGGTTCCAATGCAAAGTTGAAATCTTTCCAAGCCTGCCCGTCTGTGGGATGATTTAGTTCTCCATCTTTAGCTAGAGATTTTGCATGCTAACTCATATGTTCAGCTGTTCTTGAAGACATGTATAATCTTTTTAGCCGATGTGTTATTGGAAGATACCTTAAAATCTTAAACGGTATAGTTGATTTTTTTTGTAGTCACACCCTCTTTATTAGGCCTAAACCGATCATGACTGCAAAACGTGCACCTTGTCATCTATTCATTTTCCTTATAAAATAACATGCAATCGTTGGAACATGAATCGATTTTTTGGTATCCAAGACCCAACGTCTTCACCATTTTCTTACAATAGTAATAGTTATCAAGTAATTTCTCACCGTTAGGCAGCATACTCTTAATGGCCTTCAAGAGCGACTCAAAACACTCATGGCTCATGTTGTGATCAACCTTGATGTTAAGTAATGTCTCCACTGCAGACAATGTAGTGTGTTTGGTGCAACCATGCCACAATGGCTCGCTACCCTCGTCTAACAACTTAAAGAAGTTTTTGGCATCATAATTCATAGGTTGCTCTCTGCCTTGCTCCCAATCAAAATCTGGCCCTGCAATATCATGAACCATTTCATTCATACGATGAGTCTTACTACCCAAATTGTGTACTTCTATGATGCCACCATCTCTTCTCTGCCCATGTGCCCACCATCATTCTTTGTAATTTTTCATGAATCCAGAAACAAGTAACTGATAGTTTACCACGTCTCTGTCCATATAATTTACATTCTTACACTTCAAACAAGGACATCTTATCTTGTTCTGACCATTCACACATTCTGGGTGACTATACGCATACTCTAAAAACACTTGGCAACCAGCTCTAAATTCAGCTGTAGCACCTATCTGGGCACTTGACTTTCGTCGTGCCATCCAACTACGGTCTGAATAGAGGTCCATGATACCATGATACCTACTGCAGACAACATGAGCTTATTAATGTATAGCATGATTGTAAGCATGTGACTTGAGCATACTTGTAACCATATGACTTGAGCATACTTGTAAGCATATGATTAACATTTAATCATACTTGTAAGCATATGACTTGAGCATAATTGTAAGCATATGACTTGAGCATACTTGTAAGTATATGACTTGAGCATACTTTTAAATATATGATTAACATTTAAGCATACTTGTAAGCATATGACTTGAGAATACTTAGAAGCATATGACTTGAGCATACTAGCTAGTAAGCATATGACTTAACCATACTAGTAAGCATATAAAGAGCTCGTTAATATTATAAATGTTCGCAACTACCCGATCAACAAAAAAATTTCACCAGAGACTCCCCTATAATATGGAAAAACCACATGCACAGCGACATGCATATATGGTCATTTCTAGGCACCCAAGACACAAACAAAAGATAAATATACAAATTTTCAATATAATAAGACCAAAACAATAACGAATGAATGCAAATTAAAGAAGTAAAAAGTTTAGGAGTATACTACAAATTCAGAGTTCCAAAAACTTGCGCTTTCATTTTTGCAAGCTTCTTTCTTTACTTTACACATGAGCTAAATAATTAACTTACTTCTGATTAGAGCACTTATCTCTTAGTTCTTTAACTTAGGAGTAAGATATTGCTTTTGTTCATTAATATCTTTATGGGTTCGGTGAAAAACTAAACATGTGTTACTTAGTTTATTTTAGTAGTGAATATCTAACGAAATTCTAGTTAGTTTATTTTAGCAATGAAAAACTTTCTAAATGATGTTTAGTTTATTTATTATATTTTATTGTTTTAATGATATTTAGTAGTGGAACTAAGCAAATGCTACTTAGTTTATTATATTATATTTTAATATATTTAATATGATATTATATTTTAGTTTAATATTATAATTTATTATATTTATATGATATTATATTTTAATTTATTATATTTTATTTTAATATAATATTTTACTATATTGTATTGTACTGTATTTTAATAATATATTTTATATTATTTAATTTTAATATTATATTTTTTTATATTTATATGATATGATATTATATTTTAATTTAATTATATACTTAATCATATTTAATATATATTATATGTTAAATATTAAATGTTATTAAATTTAGTATGAGAAACTAAGTAAATGCTACTTAGTTTAACAATTATATTATATCATGTTATTTTATTTTAATTTATTTTTATTTATTAGTTAAAAACTAAGTAAATAGAACTTAGTTTATTTTTTTGGTTAACTAATTACAATAAATATTTTTCTATTCTCATTCTATTTTAATTTTTTTTAAATATTGGTTTTTAATTTTATTATATTATATTATAAAATTTTAGTATAGCTTATAAATATTATAGCTTATAACTACCTCTTGTTTGTACATGTTTTTAAGGCAAATAGGAGGCAACTTTAAAATTTTAAACCAAGTTTATCTCTAAATGTAGTTGATTGATTGTTTTCAATTTTTGGTGGCAAGCAAGGTCATTTTTTGCATGATGGCCCTAACAATTGGTATATCCGTACATAAGTTTTTCTGACCAACTTCATTTGTAGCTTGTCATATTCATTTTAGTTGATTATGAAGAGTAATATTCATTGTCTAGCAGAATTGTTAAGGATGGTCAAAAATCTAACAAATGTTATCCTTACTCTTTTTCTTTTTGTTCCCCGAGTTGTGTCACGAGTGATGATTTCTTAGCGCTAACTATGCTCTTTAACTAATTTAGGGTGTAAAGTGAAAAATATATTTAGATATGAAAATAGAAAATATTGGAGAAGTCAATGTGAGAATTCGTTGAACACTAGTGTAAATAATTTCAAACAAGAAAGAAAGATCTAAAATAACCCAACAATTTACAACAAGAATAAAAAATAAAACCATGTGTTCGGATGTCACCATGATAGAAATTCATCACAAGAGATTGGTGCTTCTCTTTATTTATACTTTGATTGTGATTATGGTGGTCAATTGTTACAAAATAACTATAATAAAAAAAGAAATATTTCTGAGTTTGACAAGCATCAGAATACTTATGAAGTACTATAGTACACTATAAAAACATTCAAGAAATTAAATGAGCAATGTGCATCACAATTAAATGAGCAATGTGCAGCACAATTGACATATCTAAAAGTAACAAGTTTAAAACATAAAAATAAATTTACCCAAATCAAAATCAATTTACCCAAATGAATTTTACTCTAATTAAAACTTATAAACCAAATCATATTACCAAAATTAAGTTCAAGTACTAATAAAATCATAATCATATTACCCAAACATAATCAGATTCATATATGTCAAACTAGTGCATGTATAATCAGATTCAAAATCAATTTACTTAAATCATATTTATTGAAACCTTATTTTCTCAAATAAAAAGGAAATCTATACATGAAGGTGGCAGTGACGCGGGCATCGGTGGCGTTCGAAGGCGTTGCCTTCTCCCTCTTCTTTCTCCCTCTTTTTTTCCTTTCTGCTTCTGCTACTTTCGAGCGAGGCCCCTGATACATTAAAAGGATCAGCGACCACATGCGGTCGCTGAATTTTAATGATGTGGAAGAATCAGCGACCGAATGCGGTCGCTGATTGTGAGAGGTCGCAAAAAACCAGCGTGCCAACACTTTCAGCTAATTTTTTAGGCGGTAAAATTGAACCAGCGACCAATTAGCGACTGGGTGCGGTCGCTAAAATAATCTAGCAGCTATATTCAAGGGTGGTCGCCAATGTCGGTCGCTACTAATCTTATCCGCGACCAGAAGTGCGGTCACTGATATTGTTGGTCGCTGTTAGAGCATTTTCTTGTAGTGTAATATCACTTACATGATATGGAGTATGAAAGAAATGATATACCTTACGTGTATAGAAAGAAATAATATCATATACGAGTATCGAAAGAAAATAACATTCTTTACGAGAAAAAATAATATCCTTTACCTTAATAGGAAAGTAGTTCTGACTAGAATAACGAAGATTACGTTGAGGAAATCTTGCACTGCTATCAACACTCAAAATATCCTTTTACTTACAAGAAATACGCTCAATATTATAGAGAGAGAATTTTCTGATTCTAGTGTGAGTTTCATTGTTTAACTAAGTAGCATATTTGTAGGAAAGTGGTAGAAAACCACTTCTGACAATTTGCACCCACACATCTTAGTTTTGAAAACATGCAGCACACTTATTTTGAAAAGAAGAATTCAAAAGCAAACTTCTCACCTCCACCCATTTATTTCACATGTTTATATATATTATAATAATTTTACTATTTAAACAATTATAAATTATAAATTTATACTATTATAATATATTATAATAATATATTTGAATGAATATTTTATCAGAGAAGATAATTATGGTTCCATAACAAAATATGCCAAATTTTCAACAAATATCTCATGCTAAAACTCCTCCATTTATATCAAATTAAACAAATATTTACTTATCATATTTATCAACAAATTTTATTTTATTCATCAATTATTTACGACTCTTCAATCTTTCAATAATTAGTTCTAATTAATATTATAGATTCACAATACTGACAACCAGATCGTTCCCAAGAAAGAGGGGGGTTTCCGATAAAGATTTTTCCTTACTGGCGCGCAATTATATAACCTAACCCCTTTTCTCGACAGAACTTTCTAAACATTATCAACAATGCTATCTAATAATATAATTTTAATAATATGAGTTACTATGTCGTAACAATTATTGAATCAATAGTGTAAATTACTATTCAATTATCACGGTAGCAAATATTGCATCAATAATATGAAAGACTATGCAATTTTTACTGTATCAATTATTGAGTGACTTCTTACGTAAGAATCAATAATCAAAGATACTATGCAATACCGTGTGCCACTGTGCAACCACGCGTATTACTGTACTTTTATCACCGGGTATTTTAACAGTTTTAACGATAAACGTTTTGCCGTTATTTTTATAAACATGTTATTTCTGCCGCTTTCTATATTCGAAAGTTATCCGTTATGTGGTCCACCAATGATTGCATCGTCGTACAGATATTCCAAACAAAAAGGATATCCCGACCAAAACGAATATTCCCCAACAAAACGAATATTTTATGACCATTTGCTTACTTTGCAAAATTTACACATTTCACCCATAACTAAAGCATTATATCAAATCAACACTTTATTATTCAAAGAATAATATTTAAAGAAAGTTAAATCTTTATTCATAAAAAGTTGGGGTCTTACAACCTCCCCTTCTTATGAAATTTCGTCCTCGAAATTGATGTACGTACCTGGTATGTCAAAGAGGTGAGGATACCTTGTTTTCATTTCAGATTCTAACTCCTAGGTCATTTTCTCAATATTGTGGTTTCTCCATAAAACTTTGACTTGAGGTATAACCTTTGAGCGTAAAATATGCTCCTTCTTATCCAAGATTTTAACAGGTACCTCTTCATACGTTAAATCTTCTGCTATCTCATCTGGTTCTAATTCAATAATGTGGTTCGGGTCTTTCACATATTTACGTAGCATGAATATGTGAAAAACGTTATGAACACGAGACATATTTGGCGGTAAAGCGAGTCTATAGGCCACCATTCCTACTCGATCGAGGATTTCAAATGGACCAATGAATCGAGGGTTGAGATTTCCTCTATTTTCGAATCTCGTAACTCCTTTCCATGGGACAACATGTAATAATACATGATCTCCAACATTGAATTCCATGTCCCTTCGATGAAGATCAGCATAACTCTTTTATCGATTTTGTGAGGTTTGTATACGTTGCCGGATCATTTGAATCTTTTTCGTAGTAATGCGTACCATTTCTTGTCCCAACAATGTTGCTTCACCCACCTCGTCCCAGCATACTGGAGAACAACACTTTCATCCATACAACGCCTTAAATGGAGCCATGCCTATACTTGCTTGATAAATATTGTTGTAGGAGAATTCCATCAATAGTAAGTACTTGTCTCGACTTCCTAAGAAGTCTAAGACATAGAGTTTTAATAGATCTTCTAGATTTTGAATAGTTCTCTCTGATTGCCCGTCCATCTGGGGATGTTATGCAGAACTGAATCGTAACATAGCTTTTTGCAAACTGACCCAAAACCGTGAAGTGAATCTTGGATCTCGATCAGAAACTATGGATACTGGCATACCATGCAATCTCATAATCTCATTTATGTATATACGAGCAAGACGTTCAAGTGAATAAGTTTCTCGTATAGGCAAGAAATGAGCAGACTTGGTTAATCTATCGATAATGACCCAAATTACATCTATGCCTTGAGAAACCTTGGGAAGACCAGTAACGAAATCCATGTTGATGTGCTCCCACTTCCATTCTGGAATTTCAAGTGGTTGCAATGAACCTTTTGGTACTTGATGCTCTGCCATGACACGTTGATAAGTTAAACACCTTGAGATAAACTCTGTGATCTCTCTATTCATATTGCTCCACCAAAATGTATGTCGAAGATCACGATACATTTTGGCACTTCCAGGATGGATTGCAAATGGTGTGTTGTGTGCCTCCATTTTGTACTTCAAATCAGAGTCGTTAGGAACACAAAGTCTGGAGTTGACTTGAAGTATTCCTTTTTCATCGATTCTTACTTCTGGAATATCACCTTCTTGTACTTTCTTCTTCATACACATCAGTTCCTGGTCTATAGCTTGAGTAGCTTTAACTTTATCTATTAAAGTCGGTTCTACTCGTATATTTGATATCATCACGTGGGTACTTGGAGCCTTTAACTCAATCTCCATCCTTTGTAAGTCATACAAAATGGGTCTTTGTGTTAACAACATCACACTCGTACCAGCATACGATCTTCTACTCAACGCGTCAGCTACCACGTTCGCTTTTCCAGGATGGTATTAAATGGTATGGTCGTAATCTTTCAACAGCTTGAGCCAATGTCGTTTCCGTATGTTGAGTTCCTTTTGGGTGAAGAAATATTTGAGACTTTTATGATCTGTATAGATCCCCACTTTCTCCCCATACAGGTAGTGCCTCCAGATCTTTAGCGCAAAAATGACTGCTGCCAACTCTAGATCATGAGTAGGATAATTCCTCTTATATTCTTTGAGTTTTCATGAGCATAGGCTATGACTTTCCCATGTTACATGAGAACACATTCTAAACCTCTGCCTGAAGCATCGCTGTAGATGACAAATCCCTCTGAACCTGATGGTATTGTCAGAACATGTGCCGAAATGAGTCTCCTCTTGAGTTCTTGGAATCAATTCTCAAATTCCTCGCTCCATCCTAATTTTATATCTTTTCGAGTCAGCTGAGTTAATGGAGTAGCGATTCGAGAAAATCCTTCTATGAATCTCCGATAATAACCAGCTAAGCCCAGAAAGCTACGTACTTGGGTTACTGACTTAGGTTGCTCCCAACTTTGTATTACTTTAACCTTTGTCGGGTCAACTGATATTTCATACTTCGATACCACGTGCCCAAGGAATGCTACTTCCTTAAGTCAGAACTCGCATTTCTTCAACTTGACATATAGCTTGTTTTCATGAAACTTTTGGAGTATCAGTCTTAAGTGTTGCTCATGATCTTCACGACTTTTTAGAATAGATGAGGATGTCATCAATAAAGACAACCATAAAATGATCCAAATATTCCTTGAATACTTGGTTCATCATATCTATGAAGGCCACAGGAGCATTAATCAATCCAAAAGACATGACTAGGAATTCAAAATGCCTGTACTGAGTCCTGAAAGCAATATTTGGAATGTCATCAGTTTTAATCTTTAACTGATGATATCCGAAATGAAGATCAATCTTTGAGAAGTATTTAGCACCTTACAACTGGTCAAACAGGTCATCAATGCGAGGTAACATGTACCTATTTTTGATGGTGACAATGTTCAACTCCCGATAGTCAATGTAAAGTCACATACTCCCATCTTTCTTCTTTAAGAATAAAATAGGAGCACCCCAAGGAGATATAATAGGACGAATGAAACCAATATCTAACAGTTCCTATAGTTGGGTTTTTAACTCCTGAAGTTCAATAGGAGCCATTCGATATGAGATTTTAGAAATGGGTTTTGTACCGAGTTCAAGGTCAATACAAAATTTGATATCATGCTTTGGGGGTAGGCCAGGAAGTTCTTCAGGAAATATGTCAGGAAGTTCATTAACAACAAAAATATTATTCAAATCTGACGTATTTTTGTTTAAATCCATGACATGGGCTAAGAAAGCTTGACATCCGTTTTTCAATAAATGAATGGCTTTATATATGGCTTAATATGACAGTGATTGACTTTAGTGGTTTGGTTGTTTGAATTCGCATAACAGGTTGGTTAGGAATATGAAAACTAATGTCCTTACGAAAACAATCAATTTTAACATGATGAGTAGTTAACCAATCAATCTCTAAAATCACATCAAATGCAAGTATTTTCAAAGAGATGAGATCAACGGGTAATGTGATGGTGCCAATTTGAATCAAGTAAGATTTATAAATAATGGATGTAATGAAGGTTTCTCCTAACGGAGTTTCAACAGATAAGTCAAAGTCTAATTTCTCAGGGGTCAAGTTCAAACATTGTGCACAAGTAGGTGAAATAAAAGAATGGGTAGAACCGGTATCTAATAAGGTATAGACTTCTCAAGAGTTTATAATTAGCTTACCCGTGAAACTTCGTTTGGGTTCCTCGCCTTTTGGGACGTTACGACAAACGTTCTCCCTTGAACCACTGACTTTGTTTTGTCCGTAGCCGCCTTTGGTGCCACCGTCCAGCTGGACTTGATTTTGCTACCGGACAAAATCGGGCTATGTGACCGTCCTTTCCATAACTGAAACACACCTTAGAAGGCTGTGAATAGTTTGAACTTATGTGTTCCTCCTCTCCATATCTGTAGCATCTAACTGGCAGTCGTTCTCCTCCCCTAGAATTTGTTGCTAGTGCTGGAGCTGCTGCCAATGTCTTCGCGTCATTGTTGAATCTTCTTTTTCTGAAATTTCCACTTGACTCACCTATCCAATTATCTCGGCTATGATTACCACCGAAGTGATTACCATTTCTGGCACGTTGGTTATCATTGTTTCTGTGACGCCCCCAAAATAGGTCCATTCCACCCAACCCATTCTGAGTCGCCAAATACATGGTACAGAAGACAACTACAACTTTATTATTACAATTGTCGTGCAAAATACGACAACACATATACTGTGAGTTTAAATACAAATGTTATCTTATAGACAATATCCACACTCAAATAAGTCCTCATTACAATTATTGATACACTATTTTATAAAATAGTGAGGACTACTAAGATAACTATCTTGAACCATCATTCCATACCTCAACTAGTACCCGCTACATTCTCGCCTCCTGAAAAGAAAAATGGAACAAAAAGAAAAAGAGTGAGCTCAACTAGCCCAGTAAAGAATATTATGACTAAGATAATATAGAACAAATTATCGCTAGTCCTCAACAGGGAAGAATCTGATAGAATACAATAGATAACAAGTTTTAAATCAACAACTGCAGCGGAAACAACAATTCATTAGAAGAGTTAAGTAGAGAATGAAATCTACTATCATCTATGAATTTAAAAGTCCATCATCGATATTTTATCCCTGTAACATCAATCATCAAATATTCATCTTTGCACTACGGCCAAAGATATTCATTTGTTGGTCATGTTCATCTCAACACCTGTTCATCTTTGCACTACGGGCCAAAGATATTCATCAAGAAATCATTTATCTTTGCACTACAGGCCAAAGATATTCAATAATATCATCATTTAGGACTGAGGATGATAAAAAATATATTTTAAAGAAAACGAATCTAGTGAGACAAAAGAACAAATAGTGAGGATTCGTACTTCGGTTTATCCATGTTTAAAAATACTCCATAATAAACTATTGTGGAGCAGAATTTAAAAATGAAGATAAAAACATAGATCCAATCAAAGATAGGAACCATAACAGACAATATTGGACACAGAAAAGAAAATTAAATTTTTCTGTGAATAGTGTCGTATTCGTGAATAGTGTCGTATACGTGAATAGTAACTCCGACACCAAAAGGTAGAAATTTCACAAGAAAAATTATCATGCTTTGTGAATAGTACTCGTGATAGTAACTTATGAATAGTAACTCATGAATAGTAACTCGATATGAAAAGATAAGAATTTCACAAGAAAAATCTTACCAATATTCCGTTATAATGATATTGAAAGATATAATATCATTTATAAAAAAAAATAACATCCCTTACCTCAAAAAGACAGTACTTCTAACTGGAATACTAGATATAGTGCTGAAAGAACTTGCACCGTATAACAACACTCAAAGTATATAAATACTCATAAAAATACGCTCAATAATATAGAGAGAGAAAACTTCAGTTTCTGGTGTGATTTTTAATTCTAACCTAAGCACCCTATTTATAGGAAAATGCTTAGAACACCAAAGTAGAAAATTTAATAAAATATTATTATTTATATATAAATTTTCTACACACACCAAGAATTTTGAATTCAGCATCTTACACATGCAAGTGGGGCCCACTAAAATGAAAAACATGTTTTACATATTTTTTGTAACTAAATAAATTCAGATCCAATATTTCGGAACTTCAATAATTCATAATAAATAGTCCTTTTATCAGAAAAATTTGAATCTTATGTAATAGGAAATTCAATTCTCTACAACTTTTTAGAAGAAAGTTTTTCCAAATTCCAAACGAAAAATGACTGAAATCCACATACGGGCGATTTTGCAGGCTATAATCAAATTTCAGTCAAAAATAGGGTCCACCAACACACAAAACATGTGTTAAACATTTTTTGTAATAAAAATACTCTTCCTCCTCATTTATTCATATATTGCACATTCATTGTAAAATATCACCATTATTATAATATAATAATATATTTAAATGAATTATTTTATCAAAAAAGATAAAATATCAATTTTCAACAATTGTCACATTAAAAATTTTCTCCACTATATCCACATAAAACGAATATTTTTCTTATCATATAAATAAATAATTAATTATTCACAAATAATATTATAGAATCACAATACTGACAACCAGGCCGTTTCCAGGAAAGAAGGGGCTTTCAAATAAGGATTTCTCCTTACTGGCGCGCCATTAGGTGACCAAACCTCTCCTTAGATAGAACTTTCTAGACATTGCCAATAATGTTATCTAATAATATTATTAAAATAATATAAATTATTGATCTGATAATGGAAAATACTGTGTAGTGACAATTATTGAAACAACAATAATATAAAATATCTACGTAGCAAATATTGAATCAATAAAATAAAATCTTGAACAGTAATGACTGTAACAATTATTGAGTAGTGCCTTCTTACGTAAGAATCAATAATTGGTGCAATACCGTGTGCTACTGTGCAACACCGCGTATTACTGTATTTTAACCACCGGGTACTCCAACAGTATTAACGGTAACCATTATGCCGTTATTTATAAAAACTCAAACTTGTCGTTTTCATCCAATCGCTTTCCGTTATGGGGCCCACAAAAGACTGCGCCGTCGTACGAATATTCCCCGACAGCAAGAATATTTCACGAACAAACGAATATTCCTCGACAATAATGAATATTTTATAACCACTTGCTTATTTAAAATATTTGCGCATTTTACCCATAACTTACCACATTAATCAAATCAACCCTTACTATTTCAAAATAATAAATAGAGGAAATTCAATTTTATTTATAAAAAGTTGGGGTCTTACAACCTCCCCTCCTTATGAAATTTCGTCCTCGAAATTGACGTACGTACCTGGTGTTTCAAAAAGGTGAGGATACCTCGCTTTCATTTCTGTTTCTAACTCCCAGGTCATTTCCTCAATAGCATGGTTCCTCCACAAAACTTTGACTTGTGGTATGACCTTTGTGCGTAGGACATGCTCCTTCCTATCCAAGATCTTGACAGGTATCTCCTCGTATGTTAAGTCTTCAGCTATCTCGTCTGGTTCTAACTCAATTATGTGGTTCAGGTCTTTCACATATTTACGTAGCGTGGATATGCAAAAAAAAAAGGTTATAAACACGAGACATACTTGGCGGTCAAACGAGTCTATAGGCCACATTTCCTACTCGATCGAGAATTTCAAATGGACCAACAAATCGAGGGTTGAGATTTTTTCTCTTCATCGACTCTTACTTCTAGAATAACACATTCTTATACCTTCTTCTTTATACGCATCAGCTCCGTGTCTGTAGCTTGAACAACTTTAACTTTATCGATTAAGGTCGATTCTACTCGTATATTATCATGTGGGTTCCTAGAGTCTTTAACTCTATCTCTATCATTTGTAAGTTATACGAAATGGGTCTTTGACAATATCGCACTCGTACTCGTATACGATCAGCTACCGCGTTCGCTTTTCCAAGATGATATGGTCAGAAGATGTGCTGAAATGAGTCTCCTCTTGAGTTCTTCGAAGCTCTTCCCACATTCCTTGCTCCATTCGAATTTTGTATCTCTACGAGTCAGCTGAGTTAATGGAGTAGCGATTCGAGAAAATCTTTCCACGAATCTCCGATAATAACCAACTAAGCCTAGAAAGCTACGTATTTCGATTACTAACTTTAGGTTGCTCTCAATTGTGACTTATATCCCAATCTTGGATAGCACGTCACAATGACACCTATCAGTTTACCACCGCACGAATATGGCATCCCCTACGGAGAGTTTGGCTTCGGTGCATTCCATAAAGGAAGTCACCAGTTAGAGGCTCGATTATCAACTTCTATAGTTGGGTTTTTTTTAACTCCTGCAGTTCAATAGGAGTAATTCAATATGAGATTTTAGAAATGGGTTTTGTACCGGGTTCAAAGTCGATACAAAATTCAATATCACGCTCTGGGAGTAGGCCAGGAAATTCTTCAGGAAATACGTCAAATTTTTTTACTAACAACAGAAATATCATTCAAATCTGACGTATTTTTGTTCAAGTCCATGACATGGGCTAAGAAAGCTTGACATCCGTTTTTTAATAAACGAATGGCTTTATGGCTTGATATGAAAGAGTTTGACTTCAATGGTTTGGTTGCTTGAATTCGAATAACAGGTTACTTAGGAATATGAAAACTAACAACCTTACGAAAGCAATCAATTTTGGCATGATGAGTAGTTAACCAATCAATCTCTAAAATCACATCAAAAGCACGCATCTTTAAAGAGATATAAGATGGTAATGTGATGGTGCCAACTTGGATCAAACAAGATTTATAAACAGTGGATGTAATAAAAGTTTCTCCTAACGGAGTCTCCACAGATAAGTCAAAGTCTAATTTCTCCGGAGTCAAATTCAAATGTTGAGCACAAACAGGAGAGATAAAAGAATGGGTAGAACCAGTATCTAATAAGGTATAGACTTAGCAAGAATACTTTATGATTAACTAACCCGTGATAACTTCGTTCGGGTTTCTCGCGTTTTGGTCAGTCACGACAAACGCTTTTCCTGAAACCACCGACTTTGTTTTCTCCGTATCCGCCTTTGGTGCCACCGTCCCATCTGGACTTGATTTCGCTATAGGACAAAATCGAGCTATGTGACCGTCTTTTCCACAGCTAAAACATACCTTGGAAAGCTGTGGACAGTTTGGACTTATGTATCCCTTCTCTCCGCATTTGTAGCATCTAACTGGCATTCGTTCTCTTCCTCTAGAATTTGTTGCTGGTGCTGATGCTGCTGTCGATGTCTTCCCGTCATCGTTAAATCTTCTCTTCTTGAAATTTTCACTTAAATCATTTCTTCTATTATCTTGGCCATGATTACCACCGAAGTGGTTACCATTTCTGGCACGATAATTTCCTCCATGATGGTTATCATTGCTCTGATGATTGTTGCCACCGGTACGACCCTAGTTGTGGTCCCTCAGTTGAACGTACTCGTTATCTCGCTCTAATAATTGAGCCATGTTGACAACATCTGAATATAGAGAAAATTTATGCGAAATGAGATATTGACGTATGTCGGGTTTCAAACCTCTCAGAAACATTCACGTCATACATTCCTCATTCTCCACCAAATGAGGTGCAAACCTGGATAACTTCGCGAACTTCGCCTTGTACTGGGACACCGTCATGTTGTTCTGTTCTAGTCTAATAAACTCTACCTCCTTCATATGACGAATACTTTCAGGAAAGTACTTGTCATTAAACAGTTTCTAAAATGTTTTCCAAGATATATTGAGTGCAGGCTAGGTACGCTTCACAGACTCCCACCAGTAGTTTGCCTCACCACGGAACATTAAGGTGGCGAATTGAACCTTTTGTTCCTCCGTGCATTCCAAGACATCGAATATCTTGGTAATTTGCTTGACCCACGTCTCTGCCTCAACCGGATCTGACTTTCTCCAGAATTCAGGTCCCAACTCTTTAAATTGCTTGGCTGTAACAAACCGTGCGTTGCTATCATTTCCACCTGTATTTTATACACGAGTCTCCCTCGTCTGATTTTGCATGAACTACAATCTAAACATCCCATCGTTCATCGTTTGTTCGGTAGTGTTATTTACAGGAGGAATATTGCCTTCCTGTTGCACGTTCCCCTGGTTGGTGATTAAAGGTATCTCCACGGTCTCATTCACTCCATTGTTAACATTCTCAACTGCCATTCTTAAATACTGTCATAAAACAAGGGTTAATTAAAGAAAATGACATACCACATAATACCCCTATATTCTGACCAACAAACAAATAAGCTTAGGTAGGACACACTAGCGAAGGATTTACTCGTCTCTCCCCTCCTAGTTCTATTCCCTGATCTCCGCCAGAGACCATATCCCTAAGCTCTGATACTAACTGTGACGCCCCCAAAATAGGTCCATTCCACCCAACCCATTCTAAGTCGCCAAATACATGGTACAGAAGACAACTACAACTTTATTATTACAATTGTCGTGCAAAATACGACAACACATATACTGTGAGTTTAAATACAAATATTATCTTCTAGATATCCACACTCAAATAAGTCCTCATTATAATTATTGATACACTATTTTACAAAATAGTGAGGACTATTAAGACAACTATCTTGAACCATCATTCCATACCCCGACTAGTACCCGCTATATTCTCGCCTCCTGAGAAGAAAAATAGAACAAAAAGGAAAAGGGTAAGCTTAACTAGCCCAGTAAAGAATATTATTACTAAGATAATATAGAACAAATTATCATTAGTTCTCAACAGGAAAAAATCTGATAGAATACAATAGACAACAAGTTTTAGATCAACAACTGCAGCGGAAAAAATAATTCATTAGAAGAGTTAAGTAAAGAATGAAATCTACTATCATCTATGAATTTAAAAGTCCATCATCGATATTTTATCCCTGTAACATCAATCATCAAATATTCATCTTTGCACTACGGCCAAAGATATTCATTTGTTGGTCATGTTCATCTCAACACCTGTTCATCTTTGCACTACGGGCCAAAGATATTCATCAAGAAATCATTCATCTTTGCACTACAGGCCAAAGATATTCAGTAATATCATCATTTAGGACTAAGGATGATGAAAAATATATTTTAAAAAAAACGAATCCAGTGAGACAAAAGAATAAATAGTGAGGATTCGTACTTCGGTTTATCTATATTTAAAAAAACTCCATAATAAACTATTGTAGAGCAGAATTCAAAAATGAAGATCAAAACATAGATCCAATCAAAGATAGGAACCATAACAGACAATATTGGACACAAAAGAAAATTAATTTATTTTTGTGAATAGTGCTGTATTCGTGAATAGTGTCGTATACGTAAATAGTATCGTACACGTGAATAGTAACTCCGACACCAAAAGGTAGAAATTTTACAAGAAAAATCATCATGCTTTATGAATAGAACTCATGAATAGTAACTCGTGAATAGTAACTCATGAATAGTAACTCGACATAAAAAGATAAGAATTTCACAAGAAAAATCTTACCAATATTTCGGTATAATGATATTGAAAGAAATAATATCATTTATAAAAAAAATAACATCCCTTACCTCAAAAAGACAGTACATCTGACTGGAATACTGGATATAGTGCTGAAGGAACTTGCATCGTATAGCAACACTCAAAGTATCTAAATACTCATAAAAATACGCTCGATAATATAGAGAGAGAAAACTTCAGTTTCTGGTGTGATTTTCAATTCTAACCTAAGCACCCTATTTATATGAAAATGCTTAGAACACCAAAGTAGAAAATTTAATAAAATATTATTATTTATATATAAATTTCCTATGCACACCAAGAATTTTGAATTCAGCATCTTACACATGCAAGTGGGGCCCACCAAAATGAAAAATATGTTTTATATATATTTTTTTACTAAATAAATTCAAATCCAATATTTTGGAACTTCAATAATTCATAATAAATAGCCCTTTTATCAGAAAAGTTTGAATCTGATGTTTTTCTATAGGAAATTCAATTCTCTACAATTTTGTAGAAGAAAGTTTTTTTAAATTCCAAACGAAAAATGACCGAAATCCACATGCGGGCGATTTTGTAGGTTATAATCAAATTTTAGTCAAAAATAGGGTCCACCAACAAACAAAACATGTGTTAAATATTTTTTGTAATAAAAATACCCTTCTTCCTCATTTATTCATATATCAAACATTAATTGTAAAATATCACCATTATTATATTATTATAATATAATAATATATTTAAATAAATTATTTTATCAAAAAAGATAAAATATCAATTTTTAACAATTGCCACATTAAAAATTTTCTCCATCTATATCTACATAAAATGAATATTTTCCTTATCATATAAATCAATAATTAATTATTCATAAATAATATTACAGAATCACAATACTGACAACCAGGCCGTTCCCAGGAAAGAGGAGACTTTCCAATAAGGATTTCTCCTTACTGGCGCGCCATTAGGTGACCAAACCTCTCCTTAGACATAACTTTTTAGACATTGCCAATAATGTTATCTAATAATATTAATAAAATAATATGAATTATTGATCTGATAATGGAAAATACTGTGCAGCGACAATTATTGAAACAACAATAATATAAAATATCAACGTAGCAATTATTGAATTAATAAAATAAAATATTGAACAGTAATTACTGTAATAATTATTGAGTAGTGCCTTCTTACGTAAGAATCAATAATTGGTGCAACACCGTGTGCTACTGTGCAACACCGCGTATTACTGTATTTTAACCACCGGGTACTCTAACAGTATTAGTGGTAACCATTACGCCGTTATTTATAAAAACTCAAACTTGTCATTTTCTTCATCCAATCGCTTTTCGTTATGGGGCCCACAAAAGGTTACGCCGTCGTGCGAATATTTCCCGACAGCAAGAATATTCCACGACCAAACGAATATTCTCCGACAACAATGAATATTTTATAACCACTTGCTTATTTAAAATATTTACGCATTTTACCCATAACTTACCACATTAATCAAATAAACCTTACTATTTCAAAATAATAAATAGAGGAAATTCAATTTTATTTATAAAAAGTTGGGGTCTTACAGTTTCGATGATTGTTGCCACTGGTATGACTATTAACGTGATGTCGGTTGCTATCTTTTAGTTGAGCTGACTCATAATCCCGCTCCAATAACTGAGCCCTATTCACTATATCTGAATACAAACGGAGTTTATGAGAGATAAGATGTTGACGAATTTTGGGTTTCAAACCTCTTAAAAACATTCGCGTCATTCGCTCCTCATAGACCAAATGAGATGTAAACCAGGATAACTTTGCAAACATAGTCTCGTATTGCGATACAATCATATTGTTCTGCTCCAACTTGATGAATTTTACCTCCTTTATGTGACAAATACTTTCTGGAAAGTACTTGTCATTGAACAATTCTTGGAACTTCTCCCAAGACATCTTAAGTACGGACAGATGTGTGACGCCCCCAAAATTAAGTATACATCACCCATCTTGGGTCGTCAGATACATGGTACAAAATACAAATACAACTGTCGTGTACAATACGACAAAACATAACTGTGAGTTTGAATACAATTATTGTCTACTAGAGACTATAAAAACTCAAAAGGAGTCCTCATTACAATTATTGTCACACTATTTAACAGAATAGTGAGGACTACTAATACTATCATTCTGGTCTATCACTCCGTTCCCCGACTCGTCCCAGCTATATTCTCATTTCCTGAAGAGAATAGTGAAAGAAAGGGTGAGCTCAACTAGCCCAGTAAGAAATATTATGACTAAGATAATGCAGAATAAATTATCATTAGCCTTCAAAAGTGTTAAACTGATAAAATATAACGAACATCAAGTTTAACTGCAGCGGAACAAGCAATCCATTAAAAGAGTCAAGTAAAAATAAAATCTACTATCTAATTTAAAAGGTTTTTCAACACTGTTATCGCTGGGACTCAGCTTAATAAAATAATCCACATCATCGAATCACCCCTGCACTACGGCCAAGGATATTCGTGTATTCATTAATGGTCATGATCATGCCAATAACTGTCCATCAATGTACTACGGGCCAATGAGGACTTTTACCACATCATTTGTAACATTACGGTCATGATTATACCGAATAATCCCTGGTCATAATCATACCAAGTCCATCTATGCACTACAGGCCACAGATGACTTTCAACATTTTATAAACATGAGGATGATGACAATGATATAAGAATTCAATAAAACAAGTTCAAGAATTAATTTATCCAAGAATTAACAACGTCCAAATTATCAACATGATACTGCTTTGTGGAGTAAAATTTAAGAATGCTTAGAAGAATATTTTCATGAAAAGATACTGGATGAAACGCAATTATCAAGGATATTCCACAAATTTTATGGAGTATAGAAGTTAAAACTTAACCAACTGAGTATAATAAAGAATGGAATAACAAAAGAAATCACCATGCATGCGATAGACCGCACAGACAGGTTATTCCAACAGAATAATAAATAATGGAACCAGGTCCGACGTAAAACGCACAGACAGGATATTCCAACAGAATAATAATAAAGACGGAACCAGGTCCGGTGTAAAACACACAGACAGGATGTTCCAACAGAATAATAATAAAGACGGAATCAGGTCCGGTGTAAAACACACAGACAGGATGTTCCAACAGAATAATAATAAAGACGGAACCAGGTCTGGTGTAAAACACACAGACAAGATGTTCCAACAGAATAATAGAAGAATGTCACCAAGTATAGGGTAGACTGTGTATACAGGTTATTCCAACAGAATAATAAGAAATGAAATAACAACAGTTCTCTTCATGAATAAGAAAGAATAACATCCCTTACCGTTTTAAAGAAGAACTGAAATAAGGAAGTAGTTAAGTAGCAGAATACTTTTCTTCTCTCTCTCTCTCTATAGTTTCTCTCTATAGTTTCTCTCTCTAGAGTTCAATGAATTCGTAAGAAATAATGAAGGAATGAGCTGCTATTTATAAAAAAATAGAATGCATAGTAACTAATCCATGAACGGTCCAGATTGATTACTTTAATTTGACGGTCCATATTTAAAGAAAACTCTTTTAAATAAAATATAATATATTCTATTTATAGAATAACTTTAATAAAGTATTCTGTTTTATATAAAAAGATGTTTCTATTTTATTACGTTAATAATACGAATAAAACAAAACTTCATTATCGCTAAATAATTCATATTATTAACTGACAATAATTGAATCAAACTGAGTGACTTCTCATATAAGCATTAATAATTAATACCGTGTGCTACTATGCAACCACACGTATTACTGTACTTTTACTACCGAGTAGTTCAACAGTATCAATGGTAAAACTTCCGCCGTTATTTTTAATAAAATATTTTTGTCGTTTTCTCAATCCGACAATAATTCCGTTGTGGGGTCCACCAATGATTGTGCCGTTGTACGAATATTCCCTGTTAAAACGAATATTCCCCGACCAATCGAATATTATATAACAACTTGCGTACTTTACAAAATTTATAAATATTACCCACAACTATAACATTATATCAAATTAACTCCATAATATTCAAAAATGATATTTATAGAAAATTCATCTTTATTTATAAAAGTTGGGGTCTTACAACCTCCCCTTCTTATGAAATTTCGCCCTCGAAATTAGGGTACATACCTGGTATGTCGAAGAGGTAAGTATACCTTGACTTCATTTCAGATTCTAACTTCCAAGTCATTTCCTCAACATCGTGATTTCTCCACAAAACTTTAACTTGAGGTATAACCTTGGAGCGTAGAATATGTTCCTTCTTATCCAATATTTGAACATGAACTTCTTCATACGTCAAATCCTCCGCTATTTCGTCCGGTTCTAACTCAATAATGTGGTTCGGGTCTTCCACATATTTACGTAACATGGATATGTGAAAAACGTTATGAACACGAGACATACTTGGCGGTAAAGCGAGTCTATAAGCCACAGTTCCTACTCGATCGAGGATTAAAAATGGACCGATGAATCGAGGATTGAGCTTTCCACTCTTTCCAAATCTCGTAACTCCTTTTCTGGAGCAACACGTAAGAACACATGATCTTCTATATCAAATTCCACGTCCTTTCGATGAAGATCAGCATAACCCTTTTGTCGATCTTGTGAGGTTTTTATACGTTGTCGGATCGTTTGAATCTTTTCTGTAGTCATACGTACCAACTCCGGTCCCAACAACGTTGCTTCACCCACCTCATTCCAGCATACTGGAGAACGACACTTTCTTCCATACAACGCTTCGAATGGAGCCATGCCAATACTTGCTTGATAACTGTTGTTGTAGGAAAACTCCACCAATGATAAGAACTTGTCCCAACTTCCCTTGAAGTCAAGGACACAGAGTCTTAATAAATCTTCCAGAGTTTGAATAGTCCTCTCTGATTGTCCGTCCGTTTGAGGATGATATGCCGAACTAAATCATAAATCCGTGCCCATAGCTTTTTGTAAGCTAACCCAAAATCGTGAAGTGAGTCTTGGGTCTCGGTCAGAAACTATGGATATTGGCATACCATGCAGTCTTACAATCTCGTTTATGTACATACGAGCAAGACGTTCAAGTGTATAAGTTTCTCGTATCGATAAAAAATGAGCAGACTTGGTCAATCTATCAACAATGACCCAAATCGCATCAATACCTTGAGAAACCTTAGGAAGACTGGTAACGAAATCCATGGTAATGTGCTCCCACTTCCATTTTGGAATTTCAAGTGGTTGTAATGGACCTTTTGGTACTTGATGCTCCGCCTTGACTCGTTGACAAGTTAGACACCTTGAGATAAACAGTGCTATCTCTCGCTTCATATTGCCCCACCAAAATGTATGACGAAGATCATGATACATTTTGGTACTCCCAGGATGGATTGCAAACGGTGTGTTGTGCGCCTCCATCATGATTTCATACTTTAAATCAGGGTCGTTAGGAACACAAAGTCTGGAGTTGACTCGAAGTATTCCTTCTTCATCGATTCTTGCTTCCGGCATAGCACCTTCTTGCACTTTCTTCCTCATACGCATCAGCTCTAGGTATGTAGCTTGAGCAGCTTTAACTTTATCGATTAAAGTCGGTTCTACTCGTATATTCGCCATCACCACATGGGTCCCTGGTGTCTTTAACTCTATCTCCATCCTTTGCAAGTCACACAAAATGGGCCTTTGTGTTGACAATATCGCACTCGTACGTGCATATGATCTTATACTCAATGCGTCAGCTACCACGTTCGCTTTTCCAGGATGGTATTGAATGGTATGATCATAATCTTTCAACAGTTCAAGCCAACGTCGTTGTCGCATGTTGAGTTCCTTTTGAGTGAAAAAATATTTGAGGCTTTTATGATCCGTAAAGATCTCCACCTTCTCCCCATACAAGTAATGCCTCCAAATTTTAAGTGCAAAGACAACAGCTAGCTGCCAACTCTAGATCATGAGTAGGATAATTCCTCTCATAATCCTTGAGTTATCTTGATGCATAGGCTATGACTTTTCCATGTTACATGAGAACGCATCCCAACCCTTTGCTCGAAGCATCACTGTAGATGACAAATCCCTCCGAGCTAGATGGTATTGTTAGAACAGGTGCTGAAATGAGTCTCCTCTTGAGTTCTTGAAAATTCTTATCACATTCTTCACTCCAACCGAACTTTGTATCTTTTCGAGTCAGCTGAGTTAGTGGAGTAGCGATTCGAGAAAATTCTTCCACGAATCTCCGATAATAACCAGCTAAACCGAGAAAGCTACGTACTTCGGTTACTGATTTAGGTTGCTCCCAGCTTTGAATAGCTTCAATCTTTGTCGGGTCAACAGATATTCCACGACTTAATACTACGTGCCCAAGGAATGCTACCTCCTCCAGCCAGAACTCGCATTTCTTTAACTTGGCATAAAGCTTGTATTCACAAAGCTTTTGGAGTACCAGCCTTAAGTGTTGCTCATGATCTTCACGACTTTTGGAATAAATAAGGATGTCATCAATAAAGACGACCACAAAGTGATCCAAATATTCCTTGAATACCCGGTCCATCATATCCATAAAGGCAGCAGGAGCATTAGTCAATCCAAAGGACATGACTAGGAATCATAATGCCCGTACCGAGTTCTAAAAGTCGTCTTTGGAATATCCTCAGTTCTAACCTTCAGCTGATGATATCCAGAACGAAGATCGATCTTTGAAAAGAATTGTGCTCCTTGCAACTGGTCAAACAGGTCATCAATACGTGGCAATGGGTACCTATTTTTGATGGTGACATGATTCAACTCCCGATAATCAATACAAAGTCGCATACTTCCATCTTTCTTCTTCATGAATAGAACATGAGCACCCCAAGGAGAAGTACTAGGACGAATAAAGCCAATGTCAAACAATTCCTGCAGTTGGATCTTTAGCTCCCGAAGTTCAATAGGAGCCATTCGATATGGGGCTTTGGAAATGGGTTTTGTACCAGGTTCAAGGTCGATACAAAATTCAATTTCACGCTCTGGGGGTAGGCCAGGAAGTTCTTCAGGGAATACGTCAGGGAATTTATTAACAATAGAAATATCATTCAAAACTGACGTATTTTTGTTTAGATCCGTGACATGAGCTAAGAAAGCTTGACATCCGTTTTTCAATAAACGAATAGCTTTATGGCTTGAGATGACAGCGATTGATTTTAATGGTTTGGTTGCTTGAATTCGCATAATAGGTCGATTTGGAATATGAAAGCTAACAACCTTACGAAAACAATCAATTTTTGCATGATGAGTAGTTAACCAATCAATCCCTAGAATCACGTCAAATGCAAGTATTTTTAATGAAATCAGATCGACAGGTAATGTGTGGGTACTAACTTGAACCAAACAAGACTTATAAACCGTGGATGTAATGAAGGTTTCTCCCAATGGAGTTTCAACAGATAAGTCAAAGTATAATTTCTCCGGAGTCAAATTTAATCGATGAGCGCAAGTAGGAGAAATAAAAGAATGGGTAGAACCGGTATCAAATAAAGTATAGAATTCGTTAGAGTTTATGATAAGCTTACCCGTGATGACCTCATTCGGGTTCCTTGCTTTCTGAGAGGTCACAACAAACACTTTCCCTTGCACTACCGGTTTTGACTTTTCTAGGACGACCTTTGGTGCCTCCATCCTGGCTGAACTTGTTTTTGGTAAACGACAAAATCGAGCTAAATGACCTTCTCTTCCATAATTATAACATGCTTTAGACGACATCACACAGTTTGGACTGATGTGCCCCTCCCCTCCGCATTTGAAATATATGATAGGTGGTCGTTCTCCTTCCTTAACAACGGGTGCTGGTGCTGACGTCTTTCCATCATTGTTGAATCTCCTCTTCTTGAAATGACCATTCTTATTGTTTTGGCCCTGATTACCACCGAAGTGGTTACCATTTCTGGCCTGTTGATTCCCACCACGCTTGTTGTCACCGCTTCGATGACTGCTCTTATTGGTATTATCATTTTACCGACTGCTCTCTTTTGGTTGCGTTGACTCGTTATCGCGCTCCACTAACTGAGCCCTATTCACAACATCTGAATACAAACACAGTTTATGAGAAAAAAGATGTTGACGTATCTCAGGTTTCAAACCTCGCAAAAACATTCGCGTCATTCGCTCTTCATTATCCGCCAAGTAGGACGCAAACCGGGATAACTCAGCAAATTTAGCCTCATACTGCGACACGGTCATATTATTCTGCTCCAATTTGATGAACTCTACCTCCTTCATGTGTCGAACACTTTCGGGAAAGTATTTGTCATTGAACAGCTCTTGGAACTTCTCCCAAGACATCTTCAGTGCGGCAGGTTGAGTAAGCTTAATCGATTCCCACCAGTAATCTGCCTCTCCTCGCAACATAAAGGCGGCAAAGGGAACCTTTTGCTCCTCGGAGCATCCCAAGACATCAAATATCTTGGTGATCTGCTTTATCCATATTTTCGCTATAAGTGGTTTTGGCTCTCCCTTAAACTCTGGTGGTCCCAGCTCCTTGAACTGTTTAGCAGTGACCGACCGAGAGTTTTCAGTATTTCCATCTACATTTTGAACAGGAGCCGCTCTCGCCTGCTGTTGCATGAACTGCATAAAGCTTCTGAACATTCTATCATTCATCATTTGGTCAGTATTGTTGTTTGCATGAGGATTATCGCCTTCCTGATGCACATTATCCCGATTATTGATATGTGGTGAATCAACAGTCGCCTGTGCTCCTTTGCTATTCTCAACATTCTCGGATGCCATTTTCAGATACTGCCACAAAACAAAAGTTAATTGATATGTCATATATTATCCTTATATTCTGACCGACCAATTAAATACCATGCAAATAAACTTAGGTAGGTCATACTAGCGAATGAATTCCCCGTCTCTCCCCTCCTAGTTCTATTCTCACATCTTAGCCAGGGATCATATCCCTAAGCTTTGATACCAACTGTGACGCCCCCAAAATTAGGTATACATCACCCATCTTGGGTCATCAGATACATGGTACAGAATACAAATACAACTTACTAATACAACTGTCGTGTACAATACAACAAAACATAACTGTGAGTTTGAATACAATTATTGTCTACTAGAGACTATACAAACTCAAAAAGAGTCCTCATTACAATTATTGTCACACTATTTAACAAAATAGTGAGGACTACTAATACTATCATCTGGTCCATCACTCCGTTCCCCGACTCGTCCCAGCTATATTCTCATTTCCTGAAGAGAACAGTGAAAGAAAGGGTGAGCTCAACTAGCCCAGTAAGAAATATTATGACTAAGATAATGCAGAATAAATTATCATTAGCCTTCAACAGTGTTAAACTGATAAAATATAACGAACATCAAGTTTAACTGCAGCGGAACAAGCAATCTATTAAAAGAGTCAAGTAGAAAATAAAATCTACTATCTTTTATGATTTAAAAGGTTTTTCAACACTGTTATCGCTGGGACTCAGCTTAATAAAATAATTCACATCATCGAATCACCCCTGCACTACGGCCAAGGATATTCGTGTATTCATTAATGGTCATGATCATGCCAACAACTGTCCATCAATGTACTACGGGCCAATGAGGACTTTTACCACATCATTTATAACATTACGGTCATGATTATATCGAATAATCCCTGGTCATAATCATACCAAGTCCATCTATGCACTACAGGCCACAGATGACTTTCAACATTTTATAAACATGAGGATGATGACAATGATATAAGAATTCAATAAAACAAGTTCAAGAATTAATTTATCCAAGAATTAACAACGTCCAAATTGTCAACATGATACTGCTTTGTAGAGTAAAATTCAAGAATGCTTAGAAGAATATTTTTATGAAAAGATATTGGATGAAACGCAATTATCAAGGATATTCCACAGATTTCATGGAGTATAGAAGTTAAAACTTAATCAACTGAGTATAATAAAGAATGGAATAACAAAAGAAATTACCATGCATGCGATAGACCGCACAGACAGGTTATTCCAATATTATAATAAATAATGGAACCAGGTCCGGCGTAAAACGCACAGACAGGATATTCCAACAGAATAATAATAAAGACAGAATCAGGTCCGGTGTAAAACACACAGACAGGATGTTCCAACAGAATAATAATAAAGACGGAACTAGGTCTGGTGTAAAACACACAGACAGGATGTTCCAACAGAATAATAGAAGAATGTCACCAAGTATAGGGTAAACCGCGTATACAGGTTATTCCAACAGAATAATAAGAAATGGAATAATAACAGTTCTCTTCATGAATAAGAAGAATAACACCCCTTACCGTTTTAAAGAAGAACTGAAATAAGGAAGTAGTTAAGTAGCAGAATACTTTTCTTCTCTTTCTCTATAGTTTCTCTCTATAGTTTCTCTCTCTAGAGTTCAGTGAATTCGTAAGAAATAATGAAGGAATGAGCTGCTATTTATAGAAAAATAGAATGCATAGTATAATCCATGAACGGTCCAGATTGATTACTTTAATCTGACGGTCCATATTTAAAGAAAAATCTTTTAAATAAAATATAATATATTCTATTTATAGAATAACTTTAATAAAGTATTCTTTTATATAAAAAGATGTTTCTGTTTTATTACGTTAATAATACGAATAAAACAAAACTTCATTATCGTTAAATAATTCATATTATTAACTGACAATAATTGAATCAAACTGAGTGACTTCTCACATAAGCATTAATAATCAATACCGTGTGCTACTATACAACCACACGTATTACTGTACTTTTACTACCGAGTAGTTCAACAGTATCAATGGTAAAACTTTTGCCGTTATTTTTAATAAAATATTTTTGTCGTTTTCTCAATTCGACAATAATTCCGTTGTGGGATCCACCAATGATTGTGCCGTTGTACGAATATTCCCTGTTAAAACGAATATTCCCCGACCAATCAAATATTATATAACAACTTGCGTACTTTGCAAAATTTATAAATATTACCCACAACTATAACATTATATCAAATTAACTCCATAATATTCAAAAATGATATTTATAGAAAATTCATCTTTATTTATAAAAGTTGGGGTCTTACAAGATGAGTACGTTTTACAGATTCTCACCAGTAATCTGCCTCTCCGCGCAACATAAAGGTGGCGAAGGGAACCTTTTGCTCTTCAGTGCATCCTAAGACATCAAATATATTGGTAATCTATTTAATACACGCCTCTACCTTAAGTGGCTCTGGCTTTCCCAAAATCTCCGGCGATTCCAACTCCTTGAATTGCTTGGCAGTGACAAGCCGTGAGTTACCATTGTTTCCACCTGCATTTTGAACAAGAGTCTCTCTTGTCTGGTTTTGCATGAATTATAGAAAGCTCCTAAATATCCCATCGTTCATCATTTGATCGGTGTTGTTGTTTAAATGAGGATTATTGCCTTCCTGATGCACAGTATCCTGGTTATTGATTAGCGGTGTCTCAACGGTCTCATGTGCTCCATTGCTCATCTCAAAATTTTTAGCTGCCATTCTCAAATACTGCCATAAAACAAGAGTTAATTAAAGAAATTAACATGCCACATATCATCCCTATATCCTGACTGACCAATTAAATATCAATTAAGCTTAGGTAGGACATTCTAGCGAAGGATTTACTCGTCTCTCCCCTCCTAGTTCTAATCCCGGATCTCAACTAGAGATCATATCCCTAAACTCTGATACCAACTGTGATGCCCCCAAAATAGGTCCACACAACCCATTTTGAGTCGCCAAATACATGGTACAGAAACCAAATACAAACTTTATTAATACAACTGTCGTGTAAAATACGACAACACATGTTTTGTGAGTTTTAATACAAATATTGTCTTGTAGACAATAATCCAAACTCAAATAAAGTCTTCATTATAATTATTGATACACTATCTTACAAAATAGTGAGGACTGCTATAACAACCGTCTTGAACCATCACTCCACACCTCGACTAGTCCCAGCTATATTCTCGCCTCCTAAGAAGAACAATGGAACAAAAAGAAAAAGGGTGAGCTCAACTAGCCCAGTAAAGAATATTATGACTAAAATAATGTAGAACAAATTATCCTTAGTCCTCAATAGGGAAAAATCTATTAGAATACAATAGACAACAAGTTTTAGATCAACAACTACAGCAGAAATAACAATCCATTAGAAGAGTCAAGTAGAGCATGATGTCTACTATCTTCCATGATTTAAAAATCCATCATAAATATTTTATCCCTGTAACATCAATCAATAATTATATCCAATCAACGAATTATCTATGCACTACGGGCCAAAGATAATCGTTTGTATCACCAGTGGTCATGATCATGCCAAACACATGTCCATCTTTGCACTACGGGCCAAAGATATCAATCTACAGTTCATCTTTGCACTACGGGCCAAAGATATTCATCAATCAACAATTCATCTTTGCACTACGGGCCAAAGATAACTTTCAACATAATTTAAGTCTGAGAATTATGATAATGATAATAAGAATGAATCAAGTGAGACCAAAACATGGATTCAATTTTAAGAATAAGATTTATAAAAGATAACTTGGACAAAGAAAAGAAATTAAATTATGTTGTGAACAGTACTCATGAATAGTACCGTATGAATTATGCCGTATAAATAGTGCCCATAAATAGTACCATATAAATAGTACCCAGACATAAAAAAATTTCAAAATTTAATACGAAATTTCAGACCAATATTCCAGTGAAATGATATTAGATGAAGCACATTCCTTAAGAAATTTCTAATCATTTCAGGAATTATAGAAGCAATACTTACCATAGTAAGTTTTAAATTTAGGAAGATGAGATGAAATAATATCACTTACATGATATGGAGTATGAAAGAAATGATATCCCTTACGAGTATGGAAGAAAATAATATTATTTACGAGTATCGAAAGAAAATAACATTCTTTACGAGAAAAATAATATCCTTTACCTTAATAGGAAAGTAGTTCTGACTAGAATAACGGAGATTATGTTGAGGAAATCTCGCACTGGTATCAACACTCAAAATACTTACAAGAAATACGCTAAATATTATAGAGAGAATTTTCTGATTTTGGTGTGAGTTTCATTGTTTAACAAAGCAGCCTATTTATAGGAAAGTGGTAGCACACCACTTCTGACAATTTGCACCCACACATCTTAGTTTTGAAAACATGAAGCACACTTATTTTGAAAAGAAAAATTCAAAAGCAAACTTCTCACCTCCACCCATTTATTTCACATGTTTATATATATATTATAATAATTTTACTATTTAAACAAGTATAAATTATAAATTTATACTATTATAATATATTATAATAATATATTTGAATGAATATTTTAACAGAGAAGATAATTATGGTTCCATAGCAAAATATGCCAATTTTTTAACAAATATCTCATGCTAAAACTCCTCCATTTATATCAAATTAAACAAATATTTACTTATCATATTTATCAACAATTTTTATTTTATTCATCAATTATTTATAGCTCTTCAATCTTTCAATAATTATTTCTAATTAATATTATAGATTCACAATATTGACAACCAGATCATTCCCAGGAAAGAGGGGGCTTTCTGATAAGGATTTTTCCTTACTGGCGTATAATTATATAACCTAACCCCTTTTCTCGACAGAACTTTCTAGACATTATCAATAATACTATCTAATAATATTATTTCAATAATATGAGTTACTGTGTCGTGACAATTATTGAATCAATAATGTAAATTACTATTCAATTATCACGGTAGCAATTATTGCATCAATAATATAAAAGACTGTGTAATTTTTACTGTATCAATTATTGAGTGACTTCTTATATAAGAATCAATAATCAGAGATACTATGCAATACCGTGTGCCATTGTGTAACCACGCGTATTACTGTACTTTTATCAACGGGTATTTCAACAGTTTTAACGGTAAAAGTTTTGTCGTTATTTTTATAAAAAGGTTATTTCTGTTGCTTTCTATATCCGACAGTTATTCTGTTATGTGGTCCACCAATGATTGTGCAGTCGTACGGATATTCCTGATAAAAAGAATATCCCCCGACCAAAATGAATATTCCCCGACAAAATGAATATTTTATGACCACTTTGCTTACTTTACAAAATTTGCACATTTCACCCATAACTGAAGCATTATATCAAATCAACAACTTATTATTCAAAAAATAATATTTAAAGAAAATTAAATCTTTATTCATAAAAAGTTGGGGTCTTACAAATTTGGTTTCTAGTTAATGAACTACAAGGGTTCAAGTGAAGTGTGCAACAGGATGTCCGTGGAAGCTTTGGGCAAGTTATATTCCTAGAGAGAAATGGTTTCAAATCAAGGCTTAACCAACTAAGATCCACAATTCTATTAGGGCCACAAAGATAAAGATTATTAGATTTAAGTGGTTGGTAGATAAGTTTGGAGGGACAATTAGATCAAGGCCAATGATCAAGTTGAGGGAATTACAAGCTACAATAAAGCAAAGGTTTGGAGTGCAATTCTATATTGGACAATGTTTGCAAGTTAAAAAATGGCATTATTTGAGATAGAAAAGACTCTGGCTGAACATTATAAAGGTGTTTGGGACTATGGACAAGAGATCCTTAATACAAATCCAGGTAGCACTGTACAAAGTAGAGCTGATCAGGGCATTCCAAAAAGGTTTTAAAGGATGTATATTTGTTTTGATGCTGTGAAGAAGAACTGGTTGGAGGGATGCAAACCTGCTATTGGACTTGATGGTTGTTTCCTGAAGACATATTGTAGAGGGGAGTTATTATCTGCAATAGGAAGAGATGCTAACAACCAGATGTTCCCAATAGCTTGGGTTGTGGTGGAAAGTGAAAATAAAGATAGTTGGAGCTGGTTTTTAAATTTGTTAGTGGAAGATGTTGGATTAGAACAAGGCAGAGGATGGACATTAATTATTGATCAACAAAAGGGGTAGTTTTATTTTTATTACATCTTAAGTTTTATTTGTATTCCATATTTATGTCATTATACTAACATAAATTTCTTGCATATTTACATAGGGTTTGGTGCTTGCTATTCAGAAATTACTACCCCAATCAGAGCATAGATGTTGTGCAAGACACATCTATGCAAATTGGAGAAAATAGTTCCCTTGGGGCAGCTTTAAAGGTGATGTTCTGGAAGGCATCAAAGGCCAACAATCCTGCTGATTTTCGAATGGCAATGAAGGACATCATGAAGGAGTCAAAGGATGCACACACTGGCTTGATAGTTATACCTCCTAAACTTTGGAGTAATGCTTATTTTGATACCACCACCAAATGTGATATAGTGACAAACAATATATCAGAGTGTTTTAATAGTAGGATCCTAGAGGCTAGGTATAAACCCCTCTTAATAATGCTTGAAGACATAAAAACTCAAGTAATGCAGAGAATCCATACCAAGAGAGATCAAATGCTAGAAAAATATGGTAAATTATGCCCTAGGATTCCAACTAAAGTGAATAAGTCTATTGAATTGACAAAGTATTGTGATCAGACATGGGATAGAGGTCATATGTATGAGGTGAGTGATAAGTATGGTAAATACATGGTATTCATAGAGAAGCATACTTGCTCTTGTGGGGTTTGGCAATTATCTGGACTACTTTGCGATCATGCTGCAACTGGGATACTTCATCAAGAGAGGTCTGTTGAGAATTTTGTGGACCCTTGTTACTACATTGAAACCTATCTCAAGTCATATAACCACCTGTTAAAGCCCATGAGTGGCAGCAATGGTTGGCCTACTACTGACTTTCTTGTTGCCTCCATTGACTAAGAGATTGGCTGGAAGGCCACAGAGATGTAAAAGGAAAGATCCATGTGACGCCCCCAAATTCGGGTACTTGAAACCCGAACTCGGTGCTTCACGATACCATTTCTATGCGCGGAAAAATACTAATCATAATATTAATAACAATAATATTGATACCAAATTTAATCTACATATGCATCAAAGTTTAAATCCCAGGTACGAGACCTTTAAACATTCATTACATCATAGATAATATGTATCATTGTCTTAATAAACTATAACTATTACACAGAATATTATAAATCTCATTCGAACAGCTTTCCTTTCCCCTTGTTCTTGCCTGAGCCGAAGGTTGATCATATTTAACTGAAAACATTTAATTTAAGCAAGAGTGAGCATTTGAGTAACAATTATAAATATTAGCTGAAAGGGTTAAATGTTTTCTTTGTACTACCCTTCTACAACAAGTTAATAGTTATGAAGTAATCTGAACCGATAATAATAACATAACAACTCTCTATCAAATTTTTGAAACAACATAATGACTATAATTAGGGTTAAGGTGACATACTTATGAACATTGTTTTCAATTTTTGAATAGGTTTAGCAGAACTTCATCCGCAAACCCTCATAACTTACGGGCACAGGGGTGATCAGCCCGTTATGCCCTGTATTGATTAATACTACATGCAAGAACGATGTTATCGTTCACTCCGTCCGCCTTGGGCGCATAAAAGTTTTTCCGTGTTCGGGATGTTTATACTTATTCGAGAATCCGAACCAAAATAATTTGATTGGATACAAAAAGGTTTTATCATATTCAACTATGTTTCAAAATCTGTGTCTAGCTGATAAAATAGCTTCGACGACTCTTTGCAATTGTATATATACTAGGATCAATATATATATATATATATATATATATATATATATATATATATATATATATCAATTTCTGATTAAATACAATGATTATCCAAGTGGGGACACTTGAATAACCATATTTAGAAATTTACGAACAAAATATATACATCTGAATTACAATATAGTACCATGTTGATAATCAATGATCGGATATAACATATATAACAATAGGGTTAATAATCAGGTAATAATAATAATATAATTCTGAAACTTCTTACTCATGTCCATTGCATAAAGAAAATGTAAAGGTAGGATACTTGCCTGAGCTGCTGCTTACAATAATGCAACTTAGTTTTATCTTTTATGTAACCACCTATCAGTAATAAGATCATTTTACTGATTAGAATAACATATCGTAACACATAACACTGCTTATTATAGTCAGCACATAACCTAATCACCTTGTCACATATATCCAACAGTCATTGAATCATAAATAATCATTAATACAGTCAAAATATCTAAGTTCAGATCAATTTCTGAAATATGTCGGTGTACCGACAATTTTATCGGGTAATAATTGAGTCTAAGACTCTATCCAGTTAGTTCAATAACTGTAATTATCGGTCATATTATTTTTAAATGACTTATAATAATTTTTAAACAATTATTATGATTTATCATAATTTTTCAAACATCGAAATCATTATTAAATGATTTAAACATTGACTAATTCTATTATCATTAACATTTAATCAATATTAAACTATTAATGAAACCATTGCTAAAATATTAAAGTTATTTATAATAACTCAAAATATTTTTAAAGTATTAATATTACCCTTAAATGATTTTTAAAACATTTAAAATCATTTTTAAATAATTACCATTAATATTTAAGTATTAATGTACTATTTATCCAAATATTAAAAAGTCATTAATTATAACTTAAAATATTTTTAATTCATTTATATCCTTTTTAAATGATTTTTAAATTAATAAAACCATTTTAAAACTATTTATTTAATATAAATTATTAAATAAATCTAATATCCTTAATATTACATTATTATCATTAATATTCAATTATTAATGAAATTATCCTTTAAATATTAAAAGTTATGTTTTATAACTTAAAATATCTTTAAGCACTTTATTTTTATTTAAAATGATTTTTCTAATATAAAAAATCATTTTTACATTACTTTATTTAATATAATTATTAAATAAATCTAATATCCTTAATATTAAAATATTAATATTTTTCATGATAAAATATCAAAAGTTATATTTTATAACTTAAAATATTTTATAACCTTTAAATCATTTTTATATAAATTTTAAATCATTTATTCTATTTTTCATCATTTATTTAATACATTTATTAAATAACTTAATTATCATTAATATTTAATTTATTAATAAAATTTATCACAAAATATTAAAAGTTATAGAAAATAACTTAAAATATCTTCTTATACCATAATATATTTTTAAATGATTTATCATGTATTAAAATCATTTTTAAATAATTTATTTAATATTACACTTAAATAAATTAATTACCTTTTATATTTCAAAAATATTAAATATTTATGAAATATACTTAAAATAATTAAAACTAATTTTCGGACTTTAAAATATTTTTTAATAATTTATTTGTATTTTCAATAATTAAAAACTAATTTTTTCTATTTATTTAATTAAAGTAATTAATTTAATAAATAAATTGTCGCTAAAGGCACATTAGGCGACAAAACTGTCGCTAATGGTGTTCTTCACCAAACCTGTCAGATACTGAGCTAGCTAGTTTGACCATGAATAATTCTTAGCACAAAGTGTTTCTGAACATGTTGTTGATTAGATCGTGTAGGGCTAATGTCAGTCTACAATATTCAACAACAAACATAGCTAAAAAGCATGAAATCAACTAGATCTAAGCCAATGAAAACATTGTCAGAGCTGTTCTTCATTTTCTGGGTTACCCAGAAATGAAGAACAGTTCGGATAGTCATATTTGGGCTTCCACTACTTGTTGTACAGGTAAGGTTTTAGTGATATAGGACTTCCAGATTGTAGCCCACATGTAGCACTACAGATCTATTACAAAACAGAGCCATAACATCAACAGAATCAATAGACCTATGCTGGTCAAACCACGTCAGAGGACATGATCAAAGGTTTTCTGGGTTGCCCGAAAAATCGGATCCGTGATCATTCTACCAACTTTGACCAGCTACTAAATCCAGTGTATTTGATATTTAGATGTACTAAAAGCATAGATCGAAAGTGTAAATAACATAATACAAAATAGTCACAACAACATAACCAAAACATTAACAAACTGACAGATCTAGATGCTAGAATAAGTTGTCAGACACTAGTGATGACCTTCTGGGTTGCCCAGAAAAGGCCAGGTCAATGCCGATCAACGGCTTTTGACCGTTAATAACTACCAATCTATACATCAAATGACTTTGATTCTTTTTGCAGATTAAAGACCACATTACAAGCTACACATAACAAGTTAAAAACAACAAAACTCATAATCGACCAAAGATCTATTGCCACTGACATTCGTTGTCAGGCCACAGTTTGATTTTTTTCCAGATTTAAGAAATCTTTAATTTTGAGCACTTAGATGATATGGATCTACAAGATATCATCCCAGATCACTTAAATAGACTACAAACAACATATTTTAACAATCAATTATAAGACCTAACATCAAATCGCAGAATTTTTAAGTTAGGGTTCTTTTATACCTTTTTGCACCTTGATTCTTGATTTCTTACTTCTGATCTGATATAGATGTTCTAGGAGCTTGATGTTGGACTGAATTACTAAAGAATTTCGTTGGTGAGGAGAGAGAGAGTGTCTTGGTTATGTGTTTGAAAAAAATAATTGAGCTAGTTTTGCTTTCTCTCTCTCTCTCTCTCTCTCTCTCTAATCTTGTATAACAACTGGTACAATGCATGCGGCTGGTAGATTAAATCAGATTGCGCCACATAGCCTAGACTAGGGTGGCTGCAAGATATTGCTAAGATCTCCCAACAATAATACACCAAATGGGATAAATAGGGCAAAATAGTAATTTTGCTTATAATCTTAAGGGTATTCTTGTCCAAGGTACTTGAATCTAGGGTTTAATCACTAGATTTTAAATCTTAAATTTTCCCAAATAATTTCTAGGGTTTGAAAAATTAGAATTAAAGTGTAATAAAATATTAATTAAAACACACTAATTTAAAATTAGGGGTTTTAAATTAGGGTTCCTTAATACTATGGTTCCCAAATTAATAATTAGGGTTTCCTAATTAACATTATAATTTACTAAAATAATAATTAGGGTTTCTAATTTTAGCAAATTAGGGTTTTCAAATAATAATTAGGGTTTCTCCTAATTGAAGAAATTCTATAATACAAGTTAAAATTCATATAACACAATTACTACCTAGTCTTGAACTCAGAACTGAGTTTAACAATTAGGGTTTATCAACATTATATAAGGGCTATGACATAATTTATTATAATTGACCAACCATTATCCGTCTACACATATACAATACATATTTATAGCACTAAAAAATTAAAATATAATTAATATTATAATATTATTCTCATTCCTTGATAAAAATCCAAATTTAGGGTTTGGATTCCATATCTGGTTTATCCTTCATATACAAACATTAAGTTAAAACAATTAACTTAAATATTCTGAACAAATTCATATAATAAAATATTTATTATTATTATTCTAATAATCATTTCATATATTATTTAAATAATATAAAATCATGTTTTCATGGAAAATAATTAATAAAAACATTTCTGCTTACAAAAATTAATTACTATAAGAATATAATTTGTAATGATTAATAATTCTAAAATTATTTATACTTTTTCAGGTAATAAATATATTTGCATTTTATCATACACATTACTTGACACTTATTCTCATCATTAAGATAAATATAAAAAAAAATTTATATGCAAAATTCTTATTTATTTTATATTGAAAATATCGAGTTATTACAATCCAAATGAAGAATGAAATAGCACGGGTAAAGTTTCAAGGAAAGGGAATCCAATGATGTGTTCCAAATGCAAGCAAGATGGACATAATAAAGCTGGTTGTAGGAACACACCTGCCCAAGAACAACTAGTCAGAAGGCTAAAGCTCAATGTGAGTTATTTAATTTTGTATCATTTATATGTCCCCTTCAATTTTGGAATGTGTTAGTTCCCAGAGGGCACACAATAAATCTAGAAGGGGGGGGGTTGAATAGATCCTTTTTATTTTTAAAAATTTTCATTTTAGTTTATATTGCTAAGTAATAAGCAGATGACAAACTTAAGAATTATTTTAAACACAGCGGAATAAGTTAAGGTTCCCCTTCATAGATATTTTTTTGACCATTTTTCTAGAGTAGTTTAGATGAAAGTTGTTGGTCGATTTTGCTATCGCTAAATCGCGCGCAAGCATGTCCACAAATAATATATGATAAGTTAAGTGTCGTACCCACGAGGACGAAGTCTTAAGTGATGATCAAGTACTAAGTTAAAGTCTATAGTGTGTGACACCCCCAAATTCGGGTTACCTGACCCCCGAGTTTGGTGTTCACGATCCTCAATATAATACTATCTAACTACCCATTCATATAGAAATAGTAATAAATATCACATTAACATATGTTGTTAATACATTAGTCCCATGTTCACTAACCTTAACATTACAAACATACCCCTTAGATATACAAAAAGTATTTACAATACAACATAATAATAATAATGTTCATTATATTAATCTATCACTATGCCTTTTCCTTTGTTTTTCTTCACAGCACCATCTGCAACTTCGTCCCTAGCTGAAAAGTTTTATATGTAGCAAGGGTGAGCAACAAGTTTGCCCCGCAAGTTAAGACATACAAAAAATGTATAGGAATAAATAACAAGTCTTCTCGTATTCTATGCAACAATAATCTAATAATAAAATAGTACAACACTTTCAAGGTTTTCTACGAAATTCAAATGAATAATCAAGAATTAATTCTACGAAATAGCAAAGTGGAGTATTTTCCAGATTTATGCTGAGCTATCCATTGGATCTTAAACTTCTCTTCTCGAGTAACTATCAAAGATTAGACTTTGATATACCCAGGTGTATCAGATAACCATAAAGATTGTTAGTTGAAATTGACATATATTCCGATGATAATTGATGTCTGGGGGTTATAAATCGGGTAATTTATCGGATAAATGAGCAATTAATTGCTACTAATTCACATGCTTATATAACTATTTGTTCACATGCGTGTACTATTGAATCACATTCATGTACTATTAAGGGAGTTGTTGTAAGATTGATAATACTTGCATGACTAAGTTAAAAATGACGGTATAGATGGAGGTACTATACTGTAATTCGTATTTTTCACATGATTATACTATTGATTCACATTATTTACTATTAGGAGAGGTGGTGCAAGTTTGGTAATACTTGCAGGACTAAATTAAAAATGAAGAAAATGAGGGAGGTATTATACTGTAATATTTTGAGCCCCAAAATATGCAATTATTGAAACTATATTTTCCTATAAATAGAAGCTCATTCTTCTTTCATTTCTCACCAATTCACTAAAGCTATAGAGCATTTGTTATAGAGAGAAATTGTAGAGAGAAAGAAGAAGAGAAGTCTGCTACCTCTCTATTCCAGTATCCAGCTTTATTCTAAGGTAAGAGATATTATTTCTTTCGTATTCATGAAGAGAACTTCTGTTATTCCACTCTTTATTATTATGTTAGAATAACCTGTATACGTGGACTACCGTATACATGGTGAAATTCTTCTGTTATTCCATTCCTTATTATTTTGTTGGGATAACCTGTTTATGCGAAGTACCGCATACATGGTGAAATTTTTCTAATATTCTATTTTTTATCATTCTGTCGGAATATCCTGTCTGTGCGTTTATGCCGGACCTGGTTCCATTATTTATTATTCTGTCGGAATATCTTGTCTGTGCGTTTACGCTAAACCTGGTTCTATTATTTATTATTCTGTCAGAATATCCTGTCTGTGCATTTATGCCTGACCTGATTCCATTATTTATTATTCTGTTGGGAATAACCTGTCTGTGTAGTCTATCGTACGCATGGTGAATCCTTCTGTTATTCCATTCTTTATTATTCTATTGGAATAACGTGTCTATGTGGATTACCACATGCATGGTGAATGATCCTTCGTATTCATTCCTTATTAAATTGTGGAAATGATCTGTCTACGTGGATAGCATGGCGGGCAAAAATCTATTTGCAGTTTCATATACTCTATCATACTCAGTTGGTTAAAGTTTTGGCTTTTATAGTCTATGAAATTAGTGGAATATCCTTGATATTTGCGCTTCATCCAGTATCTTTTGATGAAAATATTCTTCTGAGCATTCTTGAATTTTACTCTACAAAGTAGTATCATGTTGACAATTTGGACGTTATTGATTTCAAGATAAATTAATTTATAAATCTTTCAAATTTATTCTTGAACTTGTTTAATTGAATAATTATGTCATTGTCATCATCCCCATGCTTATATGGTGATGAAAGTTATCTTTGGCTTACGTAAAAAGATGGATTGTTGATTATTGGTTTTATAGTTGTATATCTTTGGCTTACGTGCAGAGATGGACTTGATATGATTATGACCAAGGATCATTCGGTATAATCATGGCCTGTAATGTTATAAACGATGTGGTAAAAGTTCTCAGTGGCCTGTAGTGCATTGATGGATAGTTTTTGGTATGATTATGACCAGGGATTATTCAGTATAATCATGACCATTGATGATTACATGAATATTCTTGGTCGTGGTGCAGGGATGATTTGATTTGATTTATTAAACTGAGTCTCAGCGATAAAAATTGATGAAAACATTTTAAATCATAAAAGATAGTAGATATCATGCTCTACTTGACTCTTCTAATGAATTACTTATTCCGCTGCAGTTAAACTTGATGTGTATTTTATCAGTTTAACATTGTTAAAGACTAATGATAATTTATTATGCATTATCTTAGTCATAATGTTTCTCACTGGGCTAGCTGAGCTCACCCTTTCTTTCACTGTTCTCTTCAGGGAATGAGAACGTAGCCGGGACTAGTCGGAGAACGGAGTGACGGTCTAGATGATAGCATTCGTAGTCCTCAATATTCTGTTAAATAGTGTGACAATAAATGTATTGAGGACTTATTTTGAGTTTGAATACTGTCTAGATGACAATATTTGTATTAAAACTCACAGCTCATGTTTTGTCGTATTTTACACGACTGTTGTATAATTAAGTTGTATTTGAATTTTGTACCATGTATTTGGCGACTCAAGATGGGTGATGTATACCTATTTTGGGGGTGACACAGATATTCCATGACTTGATACTACGTGCCCAAGGAATGCTACTTCCTCAAGCCAGAACTCACATTTCTTCAACTTGGCATAAAGCTTGTTTTCACGAAGCTTTTGGAGTATCAGCCTCAAGTGTTGCTCATGATCTTCACGGCTTTTGGAATAAATAAGGATGTTATCAATAAAGACGACCACAAAGTAATCCAAATATTCATTGAATACTCGGTTCATCATATCATGAAGGCAGCAGGAGCATTAGTCAATCTAAAAGACATGACTAGGAAAATATAATGCCCGTATCGAGTTCTGAAAGCCGTCTTTGGAATGTCATCGGTTCTAATCTTTAATTGGTGATATCCGGAACGAAGATCAATCTTTGAAAAGAATTTGGCGCCTTGGAACTGGTCGAACAGGTCATCAATACATGGCAATGGGTACCTATTTTTGATGGTGACATTATTCAACTCCCGATAATCAATATAAAGTCGCATATTTCCATCCTTCTTCTTTACGAATAGAACAGGAGCACCCTAAGGAGACGTACTAGGACGAATGAAACCGATGTCTAACAAAGCCATTCGATATGGGGCTTTGGAAATGGGTTTTGTACCGGGTTCAAGGTCGACACAAAATTCAATTTCACGCTCTGGGGGTAGGCTAGGAAGTTCTTCAGGAAATACGTCAGGAAATTTATTAACAATAGAAATATCATTCAAAACTGACATATTTTTGTTTAGATCCGTGACATGAGCTAAGAAAGCTTGACATCCATTTTTCAATAAACGAATAGCTTTATGGCTTGAGATGATAGTGATTGATTTTAATGGTTTGGTTGCTTGAATTCACATAATAGGTTGGTTAGGAATATGAAAGCTAACAACCTTACGAAAACAATCAATTTTTGCATGATGAGTAGTTAACCAATCAATCCCTAGAATTACGTCAAATGCAAGTATTTTTAATGAAATAAGATCGACAGGTAATGTGAGGGTACCGATTTGAACCAAACAAGACTTATAAATAGTGGATGTAATGAAGGTTTCTCCCAACGGAGTTTCAACAGATAAGTCAAAGTCTAATTTCTCCGGAGTCAAAGTTAAACGTTGAGCGCAAGTAGGAGAAATAAAAGAATGGGTAGAACCGGTATCAAATGAGGTATATACTTCACTAGAGTTTATAATAAGCTTACCCGTAATGATGTCGTTCGGGTTCCTTACTTTTTGGGAGGTCACGACAAACGCTCTCCCTTGAACTACTGGTTTTGCCTTGTCTGGGACGGCCTTTGATGCCTCCATCCCAGCTGGACTTAACTTTGGTGCATGACAAAATCGGGCTAGGTGACCTTCTCTTCCACAATTGTAACATGCTTTGGATGGCATCGCATAGTTTGGACTGATGTGTCCCTCCCTTTCACATTTGAAGTATATGATAGGTGGTCGTTCTCCTTCCTTAACGACGGGTGCTGATGCTGATGTCTTTTCATCATTGTTGAATCTCCTCTTCTTAAAATATCCATTTTTATTGTTTTGGCGATGATTACCACCGAAGTGGTTACCATTTCTAGCATGTTGATTCCCTCCACGCTTATTGTCACCACTTCGATGACTGTTATCACTGGTATTATCATTTTGTCGACTGCTCTCTTTTGGTTGGGTTGACTCATTATCGCGTTCCAATAACTGAGCCCTATTAACAAGATATGAATACAAACACAATTTATGAGAGATAAGATATTGACGCATCTCGGGTTTCAAACCTCTTAGAAACATTAGCGTCATTCTCTCCTCGTTATCAACCAAGTGGGACGCAAACCAGGACAACTCAGCAAACTTGGCTTCGTACTGTGACACGGTCATGTTGTTTTGCTCCAGCTTGATGAACTCTACCTTTTTCATGTGACGAATACTTTCGGGAAACTACTTATCGTTGAACAGTTCTTGGAACTTCTCCCAAGACATCTTCAGTGCGGCAGGTTGAGTACGCTTTACAGATTCCCACCAGTAATCTGCCTCTGCCCGCAACATGAAGGTGGCAAAGGGAACCTTTTGCTCCTAGGAGCATCCCAAGACATCAAATATCTTGTTGTTCTGCTTTATCCACGTCTCCGCCTTAAGTGGTTTTGGCTCTCCAAAAAACTCTGGTGGTCCCAGCTCCTTGAACTGTTTGGCGGTGACCGTCCGAGAGTTGCCAGTGTTTCCACTTGCATTTTGGACAGGAGCCACTCTTGTCTGATGTTGCATGAATTGCATAAAGCCTATGAACATTCCATCGTTCATCATTTGGTCAGTTTTGTTGTTTGCATTAGGATTGTCGCTTTCCTGATGCACATTATCTTGATTATTGATCTGTGGAGACTCAACGGTCTCTAGTGCTCCATTGATGTTCTCAACATTCTCGGATGTCATTTTCAAATACTGCCACAAAACAAGGGTTAATTAACACATCACATATTATCCCTATACTCTGACCGATCAATTAAATACCAAATAAACTTAGGTAGGTCATATTAGCGAAGGAATTCCCCGTCTCTCCCCTCCTAGTTCTTGTCTCACATCTTAGCCAGGGATCATATCCCTAAGCTTTGATACCAACTGTGACGCCCCCAAAATAAGTATACATTACCTATTCTGAGTCATCAAATACATGATACAAATATAAATAAAAACTTAATTATACAACTGTCGTGTAAAATACGACTAATCATAAGCTGTGAGTTTTAATACAACATTGTCTTCTAAATAGTATTCAAACTAAAAATAAGTCCTCAATACATTTATTTTCACACTATTTCATAGAATAGTGAGGACTACTAATGCTAATCGTCACTCCGTTCCCCGACTAGTCCCCACTACGTTCTCATTTCCTGAAGAGAACAATGAAAGCAAAAGGGTGAGCTCAACTAGCCCAGTAAGAAATATTATAACTAAGATAATGCAGAATAAATTATCATTAGCCTTCAACAGTGTTAAACTGATAAAATATAACAAACATCAAGTTTAACTGCAGCGGAACAAGCAATCCATTAGAAGAGTCAAGTAGAGAATAAAATCTACTATCTTCTATGATTTAAAAGGTTTTTCATCACTTTTATCGCTAAGACTTAGCTTAATAAATAATCCACATCATCCCTGCACTACGGTCAAGGATATTCATTAGTATCACGACCACAAATTATCCATGCACTACGGGCCAAGGATATTCGTGATTTTATCAATGGTTATGATCATGCCAACAACTATCCATCAATGCACTACGGGCCAATGAGGACTTCTACCACATCATTTGTAACATTACGGTCATGATTATACCGATTAATTCCAGGTCATAATCATACCAAGTCCATCTATGCACTATAGGCCACAGATGACTTTCAACATAATATAAATATGAGGATGATGACAATGATATAAGAATTCAATAAAACAAGTTCAAGAATTAATTTATCCAGGAGCCAATAACGTCCAAATTGTCAACATGATACTTCTTTGTGGAGTAAAATTCAAGAATGCTCAGAAGAATATTTCCATGAAAATATACTGGATGAAGTGCAAATATCAAGGATATTCAACTAATTTCATGGAGTATAGAAGTCGAAGCTTTAACCAACTGAGTATAATAACGAATGGAATAACAAAAGAATTCACCAAGCATGCGATAGACCGCACATACAGGTTATTCTAATAGAATAATAAATAATGGAACTAGGTCATGCGTAAATGCACAGACATGATGTTCCAACAGAATGATAAATAATGGAACCAGGTCATGCGTAATGCACAGACAGGATGTTCCGACAGAATGATAAATAATGGAACTAGGTCATGCGTAAAGCACAGACAGGATGTTCCAACAGAATGATAAAGAATGGAATAGTAGAAGAATTTTACCATGTATGCAGTACTTTGCATAGACAGGTTATTCCAACATAATAATAAAGAATGGAATAACAGAAGTTCTCTTCATGAATACAAAAGAAATAATACCCCTTACCTTAGAAGAAACTGGATATAGTAGTAGTGAAGTAGCATAATACTTTTCTTCTTTCTCTTTATAGTTTCTCTCTCTAGAGTTTCAGTGCATTCGTAAGAAATAATGAAGGAATGAGCTTCTATTTATAGGAGAATTGAAAGGATACTATTTGAGAAGAATATTACGGGTGAACAGTTAATAATCAGACGAAGTTCACAGGCAGAACAATTGGAAGGTCATGGATGAATTAATTCGCAGACTTCTGATTTTAATCATACATGCAAGCTATATACATAAAATCCCACTAACATTATATATATATATATATATATATATATATATATATATTACAACATCACTAACACCCATTAAATTCTCCACCACCCAAATTAGCTACCAAATTCCTTCTCCCACACGACACACACATGTTATGCGAAAGTATATATATATACTTTATAACTTCCTTTCGATTAAAAAAAATGGGTAAATGAGGGTCCATATAATAAGCAAAATCTATATCAAAGATTTCATAAAAATCCCTTCAATATTTTTTTAACAACATTTATGATCATTATTATAATTCACAATATTAATTGACCAGGTCGTTCCCAGGAAAGAAGGGGCTTTCCAATAAGGATTTCTCCCTATTGGCACGCAATTAGGTGACCAAACCTCTCATTGACAGAACTTCTAGACATCGTTAATATTGTAAATAATAATATTAATAACTTTGTCGTCTCAATTATTGATTTAATAATATATAAAATAACGATGATAATTGAATCAAATAACGTGAGATACTATGCAACAATTACTGTAGCAATAATTGAACAAAACTGAGTGACTTCTTATGTAAGCATCAATAATCAATACTGTGTGCTACTATGCAACCACGCGTATTACTGTACTTTTAACACAGGGTGTTTCAACAGTTAACGGTAAAACTTCCGCAGTTATTTTCATAAAAAGATATTTTTATCGTTTTCTCAATCTGACAATAATTCCGTTGTGGGGTTCACCAATTATTGTGCCGTCGTACGAATATTCCTTGTTAAAACGAATATTCCCCGACGAATCGAATATAATATAACAACTTGCATACTTTGTAAAATTTATAAATATTACCCACAACTATAACATTATTTCAAATTCACATCTTAATATTTAAAAATGATATTTATAGAAAATTCATCTTTATTCATAAAAGTTGGGGTCTTAGAGTTTTGGTCATTATTTTGGTGATTTCTTGGTTCATACTCATAATATACATGACAAGGAACAACACTAAAACAATAGATCAATTAAACAACAACAACATCACAAGTTGCAGCTTGGTCAAAGGTTATCAGAAAGTTAGTTCCTACAGTTTTTGGGTTTTCTAGAAACTGTGTCCGTGACCAACTGACTAGGTTTGACTACTTGCTTCGTTCGATATGTTGAGGATATAAGGAACCTTAAGGCATGGATTTACAGTCCATATTACCAGCTACAACATGTACATAACAACAACATCAAATCACGTATTACCTGACAGATCAAGAAGCTTGAAGATGTTGTCAAACTAAGTTTTAGCACTTTCTGGGTTACCTAGAATTTGACTGGTCATTCCCGGTCAACGGGTTTTGACCGAGAATAAAATGAAATCTAGACATGTGATGACTGTGTTTACACTTCCAGATCATAGACCACATAACAAACTACCGATACAAAACTTAAAACATCATAAATCATAAACAGAGATGAATCTGTGGCTCCTGACATTAGCTTGTCAGACCACATTTCAAGCTCAAGAACAGTTTTTGAAAACTTGAATTTTTACCCACTTTGATGCTATGGATCCATGATGGATCACCATAGATCATCATAAAACAACTTTTAACACACATATAAACACTTAAACACGAATTTTTACAAAGCATACAAGATCAAAGGCTAGCTAGGGTTTATACCTTTCTTTTGAATATGCTTTGATCTCTCCTCTCAAATCTGATCTTGGTGTTTCTAGGGTTTATTTTGTGACTGATCCACTTAAGGAATTCAGATGTTTAGGTGAGAGAGAGAGAGTTGTTGGGAGCTAGATAGCAAATGAACAAATTCTATGGACTTTCTCTCTCTTTAACACTTATATAATCTTTAGATGCAATGTATTTTGCTGGCACATGTGTAAAGAAGAGGCTGATGTGCTGATATATTAGTCACATTGTCAACTTAGTTGGTCACCAACTAAAGGTGTTGGTGAATTTTACAAGTTACCATTTAAAGAAATGAAAAAGGGCATTTTAGTCATTAGTAAAATGATTTTAATAGCATACTAGACAATTACACAAACCCTTAGGGTTTAACCCTTAGGTTTTTAAAATATTTGTTTCCAAGATTTTCAATTTAGGGTTTTGAAAATAGGAAATTAAGATAATTAAAAAAATAATTAGTGATTCCTAATTACATTTAATGCTATCAACCACCTTAAGACTTATTAATTAGGATTAGGGTTCCTAATTAGGGTTTAGGAATCCCATATATGAAATTAGGGTTTTTCGTCATACAATTAGGGTTTTCAACTGTGCGCTAGGGTTTCTAATATTGAGATTAGGGTTTCTAATCTTCTATTAGGGTTTATAAATTTTAAACCTTATCCAATCAATCATTTGATCAAATTCTCTATACAGTACAAACATGTACTCATCAGTATAATTATTTTAATTATATTTTCTATCGAATCCCTTTCAAGAGATTAGGGTTAGGGTTTCTAAAGCTGTTAAGCACAACTCTACTCTATTTTCTCAGTCAATACACAAATTGACTAATTCTTGAGACTCGTATCACAGATACACAGTACAATATTAACAATCAATGTCAATATTAAATATAAAAAAAAATTATTCGTAAAATTTGGATTATTCGAAATCTCGGGTTATCACATTCACCTCTCCTTAAAAGGATTTCGTCCTCGGAATCACTGCTTTTTTATTCTCTATAATCTTTTAAAGTTGTATCATCAATTCATTTTTATCAACACAATATTAATTTGTGTCTCAATTCTAACCTGTGACTTGAATTTATAAAAGAAAATAGTTCACAAAAATATCTGACTCATATTACTTGCGTAATTTAAGTATTAAGCGAAATTATTACCTGCTGCCACCTCCTGAGTAGCTACTGCATCATGCGCCGTCATGTTGAATGTACGGGCGGTTAATCTTCCTGGCTGTGTAGGTCCTCGAATTGCCAAGGTTCCATCACCAAGTCCCTTGTTAACACTTTCCTTCTCTGCCAGGAAGTAAACTCCAGGCAGGTCGTGAAATGTATATATATATATATATATATATATATATATATATATATATATATATATATGAAGGAAATAAAAGCCACGGATCGACGATCCGGGCATACGCACACAACACGACTCTCAACATTAATAACTATGTGTTAATGAAAGTGGAGAAATGCTTTAAGAAATCAGAGATGTCTTGTAGTGGGCTACCAAGAAGACTTCAGATAGCTTTAAATGAATGAATACTCGATTTCCACAAGTAAAATGTAACAAAACACAAGCTCAAAGGTGTTTGAAAGAGAGAAAACACGCAGTTTAATGTGTAAACGAAGTAAAATGGCCAGGGCTTCCTTGCCTTTTTCTCTCTTGAAAATGGACACCCCAAGCCCTCTATTTATAGATGGGGCAACCGCAGGTGTACCTACGGCTACTCGGGGGGCCCCGGGCTCCCTAGACCCCGCTGTCTCGAAGTACGTGCACGCATGCAGCGTATTTGTCTGGTTAAACCTTCATAACTTTCAATTCGGGCAACCGATTGAGGCGTATAATACCTTAACGGAATGCTGTTGTCGAGAGCTACACAATGACATGGGATAAAAGGTTGTACAAAGCCAGGAAGATGGGCCCATAACCAGATCTTCAAGTCTTCAAATTCTATCTGGTGTATTGTCTTGCGTAGTAATTACTCGGGATTTGAGCTATGGTTCTTGTAGGACACTTCTATGTAGAATGTGGTATGAAATGATGCTGAGACGGCGTGAATATGGGATCAAGGTGGCAAAATGATGATTTTACCCCTCACCATGGTTATCTCTGGCTTTGGGCTAATTTAGCAGTCGTTGCTCAAGGTTATCTTTGAGATTGGGCTACTATAGGTACTGAATGTCCTTAGGGTTGTCTCTGAGATGTGCTTGACCTCCCGGAGTTGTCTCCAGGGTTTAAACTGAGCGCCTCGGGGTTATCTTCCAGGTTAAAGCTGACTTTTGGGGATTAGAACGGACTTCTCCGGGGTTATCTCTAGAGTTGGAACTGCATCCCTCGGGGTTATCTCCGAGGTTTGGAACTGTATCTCCTGGGGTTATCTCCTAAACTAGAACTGAGTATCTCGGGGTAGTCTCCGAGGTTGAAAACTGAGTATCCCGGGGTTATCTCCGGGATTGAGCTGATTTGACTTCCAGGGTTATCTCCGAAAGACGATTTTGCCCTCCTGCAAGGTTAGTAATAGGAATGCAAAATTTTGAGTGTCTACACATCCTTTTAAATCAAGTTATATAGATTTGTATCCCCAATTAAGATATTATTCACAAATCATTCATGGAGGAATGTTTAAACAGCTTTATGTTTACTGATTATAGCATTGATATGTCATTCCTTATCCGTAGTATATCAACATATAATACTAAGAATGTCTCGACGCTCCCACTGACCCTTTTGTACACATTAGGTTCATTCTTGTTTTTGATAAAATCAAACTCTTTTGATTATCTCATCAAATCGAATGTTCTATTTTTGAGAAGCTTGCTTTAATTCATTTCTGAGTGTCTACAACTCTGACCTCATCGTATGTACCTGGATCATCATCTTCTATAATGCGTACCTCATCATCATCATAATCTATGTTGAATCGGTATCTTCGATACTATTCCAAATTTATGATTTGATTGTGATACAATAGGTTTATCTACAGGTTCTTCTTATTTGACTTGTAGTGCTTTGTGGTTCTTCAATTCTTCAATATCTATTATCCTCCCACTAGCCCCTTCAATGATAAACATCTTTATCTTAGAAGGTAGTGTATTTCGTAACAAACACCTTTTGCTAAGTAGGATTATAGAACATATGCCCTAAACATACTTTAGGATGTCCCACAAATCTGTACTTGTCAAATCTTGTCCCAAACTTATCCCTTTGAAATCTTTTCATATAAGCTAGACAACCTCTTATCTTAACATTCTTAAGATTAGGAATCCTCCATTTCCATATCTCTTATAGAGTCTTAGCGTCGGATTTTGAGGTTACGTTTTTGTAGATATACAACTATTTCTAAGGCATGACCCCAGAAGGATACTGGAATGTCGGTAAAATCATTATGGACTACACCATGTCCAACAACGCACAATTTTTCTTTTTAGATACATCAATCAATTTTTGCGTATCAGGAGGCGTTCATTGTGAGAAAACCATTTGAGATGATTTAAAAACTCAGAGCACAAGTATTCCTTCCTTGATCCGATCAAAGAATCCTAATACTTTGCCAATTTGTTTCAATTCTGAATTCTTTGAACCTTTCAAATGAATCAGACTTGTATTTCATTAAATATAAATATTCAACTCTTTGAAAGATCATCTCCTTTTCTTATACTAGTTTGTTCAATTTTTCAAAATTATTTTCATGTAAATCAAGTATACAAAGTCCATTAAGTAATATTTCAGTTCTATACAAAACATTATTATTATAAATAGAACAACAATTGTTCTTAAATATAATACCAAAAATTTTGTTGTCCAATAAAAAAATAGAAATAATGTTTTAACGAGAACTAAAATACAATAACAAATTATTGACTTAATAGACTTGCCCGTAAGCAGTGCTAAACTATAAGTTTCTATGGCTAATGCAGCAACCTTTGCTTCATTTCCCACTTATAGGATTACTTATCTTTGTTTTGCTTTCTACTTCTTCTTGGTTCCTTCGTAAATCTATATTTATGAGAACCAAATTCGGTATCCAATACCCAAGTAGAACCTTAACTTACAAAAATATTAATTTCAATCATGAACAAAACTGTATTTGTAACCGAAGTTTCACTAAGCTTCTTCTGATTAGACTCTACAAAATGCTTCTCGAAGTCTCCTTTCTAGTGTCCTAACTTATTGCAGTGGAAGCAAACTCCTTTGATATCCATATCAGTTTTGTTCTTATTATCCTTTGTTTTTGCCTTTATATTTACCTTCTTTGAATCGTTCTTCTTTTCAGAAGATTACTTTGGCCCCTACCTGTAACACTTGGTCTTCTTGGTTGGAAAGTGACTCTCAACATTTTTCAACATGTTAAGCAAATCAGCGAAGCTGATATCTAGCTTGTTCATATAAAATATTCACAACAATTGTGAGAAGGAGTCTGGGAGTGAATGTAAGATCAAATCTTGGCTCAACTCTCCAGCCAATACAAATCCAGTTGTCTTAACTGTTCAATCAAATTGATCATCATTAGGACACGTGTCTGTACTGTAGTGCCTTCGGTCATTATAGATCGGAAGAGCTCCTTAGATATCTGATATCTATAAGTCCTACTTTCCTCACAATTCAACTACTTGAAATACAGGAGTATTAAGGAGCATCCATAGTTTCATGTTGACGCTGAAGCTCGTTACTCATGGATGTGAGTATGATGCATTGAGCCAACTATACATCATCTTGCCACTTTTTAAAAGTAGCAATCTCTTCACCAGAGGCATTGTCTGCAACCATTGTAAGGATATGCATATGAAGGACATAAGATATCTTTTCAGTCGTGAGAAGTATTCTCAAATTCATTATCCAATCCGTTTAATTCGGTCCGATTAATTTAGCATCTAATATGCTACGCAGTGATAGTAATTTTAGACATTGTAAAATTCTGTCAATGAATTTGTAATTTAACAACATTATATCATACATTCTTTTATTAATTAATTACCAATATAAATTAGGTCTTGTTTTAAATTGGTATCTCCCACTATTTTCTTCAACTATATTACCCTCACTTATATGGTTCAGAAAAATCTAATTAATGATTTGCTTGTGAGAATAAAGATCCCATTTCAAATGTAGACAACTCTTGTCAATTACAACATTATGTAACTCCTTTTATTTTGCATCTTAGATTATTTTGATTAAGTGATGGCACATCCGAATCAAAATTATCCAAGTTAAGTCCAACTTAGCACTCCATATATTCAAAAAGAAAAATATTATCCTTGTGGTGACACAGCAAAATAATATTGTTCAATTTTTTTATAAGCATCAAATGTGATAAAATTAACATCTCAAAAAATTAAGATAAGCCTTGTGCTGACACAACAAACTTATAATAATTAATGGATACTATTATTTTTATCATACTAGAAGGCGACGTTCGATATTCCAAATATCTTTGAACGCTTAAGACTTAATATAATTTATTTGAGGGGTTTGTTATTAATTTGTCTCATCTTGTTTACCGCTCATGCACATATATATATATAAAATACGCGTCATATTAATTGACATGTAAATCATATTTGCATAATATATATATATATATATATATATATATATATATATATATATAGAATAATATATTCTACCCGGATTGATTATGAACTTTATTCTAGTTTGGTTCAGTAGAGCCACCAAGTGAACCAAAAGGTCAAACCTAGGGTCCAATAATTAAATTTAAATATAACTACTACATTTAAACCCGAGCTCCATTACAAACAGGTCTTCAAGCGCTCCTTGCTCCTTGATCTCCAATTCTTCAAAGTTAATTCTAACTATTCCTATTACAAAACTATTTAAAATAAATAGAAACCTTGATCAGCAGTCAAGAAAATGTACATATGAGGGATTTATAATTTACATTAAGAAAAATTAGAGAAGACGAGGTACGCAGACTCCATTTAATAAAACATATACATTCATGCATCTAACTAAAATAAAATACAATCACATTGGTCAATAGTCCATAACTAACCCCTTTTATTTTCATACACATCATTATATGCATTAATAAATAACATTCATCTCATGAATAATAAATCCATTCCATATATGAATCGATATCAAATGATGTGGCCCGTAGTGCACATCATCATATGCACTCTGTGACCCTCCTGATGTTCCAGGTTCCTATGGGTTTTGTAGAGGGCATGCTGGAGCACTGGGTACCGGATAGGTAGGTGTTTCGGTTTGAGACCCAGGAGTTGACTCCTACTTTAGAGGAGTATGAGCGTTTGACCACTTTCCCACTGGACAGGTATTACGCTCAGATGACTATCGGAGATATAAGCCGACAGTTTATGACCCTCACTAGTTTGAGGCGTAGAGAAGCCTAGGATGAGATCACCTCCGGGCATGTAGTGTCCATGCATTTTCTGATAGTCAGATTTGGCTCCTTGGATAGTTATGTACAGCACTCCAGAGATTTCACCACGTCGGAGGATGATTGGTGTGTTGCCAGAGTAGATATACTCCTGATGTGTGTTGTGGCCTATCTGTACATGCCACTGTACATGGATCCTTTAGACATCGGCGTGGTTATGGCAGTGTGGGCTCTCCGGGAGGGACATACCATTATACCGATGATTGTGGCAGAGACATTGAGATCGGCCATGTATTGTAACACCCATCCTATAGGGGTATTTAGAGGCAGCTCGGTCCTGCTGTATGTGTGGTTCATGTCACACCTGTGACCGATTGGCACATTCCGATGCCATGGGTATTACTTTTCCCATGAGATAGTCATGTCTTACTCATTTCAGGGATCGATGATCCATTTGATATTCTATCGTGTTCAGGGCTTAGTTCTCCCTACAACTTCATTACTCATGAATCTGACATGGATTACCTTCCTCTGGCTAGTTTAAGGGGTATGAACACTTATCATCCACTAGCTGTGATGGCACAGTTTGACCAATTCCAGGATGTTCATCCCTTCGATTGGGCGTTGGGTTAGCATTTGTCTTCTTGGGTTTTGTCAGCAAAGGATCTGTCCAGGGTTTATGCCTGTTGGGCCCATCGTGAGAGGGCTGATTTCACTACTAGCCATTCGGGTCATTCTACAGAGTATTCTGCATAGATGGAGGCAGAGATTACATCGGCTTGGGTTGTATCCACATATTCGGGTGTTGATTCTGACAGTGGAAGAGCCCATGAAAGATGTTGATTCTCCCACTGAGGATGAGCTATTCGCTGGGTTGACAACAACTCTGATTGATTCTCCCAGTATTACTGCTACTGTGACCCTGCATTCTACAAAGTATTTAGAGCAGAGTCTGCTGACGACATTTGACAGTGATCAGGCTAGGGCCTTGATGTTGACAGCTCTTTCTGGGAGAGATGCCACTCTAGTTGAGAGAGATGATGCTTTAGCTCGTAGAGACACCGCTATTGCTGAGCAAGATGAGGCTAGATCATCTAGATATGCAGTTGTTATTGAGCAGGATTGTGCTATATTTGCTCGAGATGCCGCTATTACAGATAGTACTGCATTGAGGTCCCATACTACTGATAACATTGCAGAAATAAGCATAGTGTCACCATGCAGATGGTTGTGGATCTCTTGGCTCACGTTGATACCCTTGGGCAGGAGCTCACAGAGTTACCCCCTTCTTCTGAGAGAGATGCCATGTTGGATTTGATAGCACACATATACATTGATTTGTAGATGGGCTTGGATTATCCTGCACAGACTAGCTTAGCCATTTTTGTCATGTACAATACATATTGTATATATCAAACAGTATTATATATGGCAGGGAAATATATTTTGATTCACTTCCCTTTTAGTTATGCCTTGTTACTTGCTTGATATTTGCATGTTTCTCCAGGGCTTCTGAGCTTGATGTATTCTGAACTCCACCTTGATGGATGGACATTGAGATGTCTCAGGATCTTTCAGACTGGATCATTGATATGTGTGTATTCCCTACCCTTTGGTGTCTTGGGACTTGTTTCTGTATGTAGTTATGGAGAGGAGTGTGGCTTTCTTCTCTGAGGTTGACCGCCCCACCGGTACTCCTTTGTTTTGGGGAGCCCAGGTAGTTCCATCTCTTATGGATTGGTGTTTCTCTTTGAGGATTCAACCGTAACTTAGGTGGTCATCGGTTCTCCCATTGGTATGGGGAGACCAGGTAGTTCCATCCCTTTGGTCTAAACTGATGAAGTGTTGTTTGAAGGATGATCCCAGTACCATTGACAAGTTTTTATATTTTGGTAGGGGTAAGACCGAACCTTGAATGGCTGCCTACATACTCCTATTGAGAAGTGGAGATCAGGTCTGGTCTGCGTAGTTCGAACCTAGCGTGAAAAGGTTCAAAGTTGTAAGTCGTGAAAAGGGTGTAGAGATGTTTTTGTTTTTTTTTGTAGTGAGACCGGACAATAAAAATGGCTGCCTACGTACTCCCGTACATGACAGACTGCAGATGTGAAAAGTTTTGTCCCTGGCGGGACAAAACTGAAGGTGTGAAATGTTTGGGAGTGGGACAAGCTGAAGGTATGAAATGTTTAGTCCCTGAGTGGGACAAACTTAAAGTGTGAAATGTTTTATCCCTGGTGGAATGAATTGAAGTGGTGAGGGTTGTATGTAGTGAGAAAGGTTTAGAAAACCTGAATTAACTAGGGATCTGGTGATCCAAAACCAGGATGCTGGCTTGCTGGTAACTTCAGACATAGTACCGTTTCACGGTGTCCAAGTTAATAAGTTATGGAAATTCATCGCCATCCATTTCCTGTAATTTGGGGGCTTCTCCTATCAATACCTCTTTGACAACAAACGGGCCTTCCCAGTTTGGGGCGAATTTTCCTTTGGATTGATCTTGGTTGTCACGAACCTTTTCAAAGACCAAGTCATGCTCTTTGAATTGCCGTAGCCGAACTTTTCTATTGTAGGATCTGGTGATCCTCTGTTGGTATAACTGACCATGGAAGATGGCTACGGCCTGCCTTTCATCTATTAGAGACAATTGTTGGTACCGATCTTGTAACCATTGGTCTTCATCCAGCTGAGCTATCAACACTCTGAGGGATTCCATTTCCACCTCTATGGGGAGCATTGCTTCCATGCCATAGGTTAATGAGTAGGGTGTTGCCCCAGTGGAAGTGTACATTGACTTTATGTAGGCTAATAGAGTCAGAGGCAACAAGTCAGGCAAGCCTTTGTGATTAGCGGACATCTTCTGCATGATCTTTTTGATATTTTTATTAACCGCTTCAACCGCACCATTCATCTTTGGACGAGATGACGGAGTTGAGGTGTTTGATGTGGAATTTACTGCATAACTCCTCCATCATTTTGTTGTTGAGGTTTTTAGCATTGTCTGACACAATCACCTCTGGTTGTCCAAATCGACAAATGACATTGTTTCTGAAGAAACCAATGATAACTTCTTTAGTAACCCTGGGGGAAGAGGCTGCTTCTACCCACTTGGTGAAGTAGTCGATCATGGTGAAGATAAATCGATGACCATTATTGGCTTTGGGCTCGATGGGCCCAATCATATCCATTCCCCACATTGAGAAGGGCCAGGGTGAACTCATAACACTTTTTTGATCCCATGAATGCTATCCACTTGACATGATCATCACAGTCAACCTTGAGAGAGAGCCAGTAATGTCGTGTTCTTAGGATTTTCTTAACAAGTAGAGGGTATGAGTCCCTAAATCCGGATCCCAATCACCACGAATCTAGTACATCAATTCTATAACTATTGCGGAATATATAAACATAAATTGTTTATACATTAAACTTTACAACATAAACCCCAAATCCTGTATCAAACACCACAAATTTGGTATATTAATTCTATAACTATTGCGGAAGATATAAACATAAATTATTTATACATTAAACTTACAAACTATCCCCAAGGTCTACCTTCACGTAATACCTGTATTCCATATTCTATCTAACACACAATGTCATTCTCCTTCGTCTATTTTTTTTTGTTGCTAATTTTAGACTGAAATAAAAGAATAAGAACAAAGTACATGGGTCAAACCCCAAACAGTATACCCTAGCAGCCATTATAGGACAGGCCCTATGATGGCAGGAGTAAACCCAAACAAGACTCTAGCATACAAGGATTCAACATGGAACAAAGAACAACAAAACCAACCAACAAAATTGGCTTGATAACAGTCAATATAACCTACCAAAATTGTAAACTATAGTAAACCAACCCATAGAGGGAGAAAGTAGAAGAAGCACTAAAGCAAAACAGCACTAAAACAACTGCTAATAACAAAACAGCTCAGCCGTCCAAGACCTAGAACAGTAAGAGCATAGTAGAAAGTAGCTACATCATAGGGCATCATAGGGCATCATTAGCAGCAGAAGAAGCAGCTACACAGGATCACAGCTGAAGGCAAAACCAGCAGGGACCAACCCTCCCTAACAGCAGCCGAATCTGCTCAGCCCACAGCAGCAGAAGAAAGCAGCAACACAGGCGCTCAGCTATCAGCAGTCAGACTAGCCCTCCCTATTAGCAAAAACAGAGACACAACAAGCATCAAACCAGCAGAACCCAAACCTGCAGCACAACAGACAATACCCGAACCCGCTGCAGTAAACAATCAAGCTTTTGTAGCAAACAAACCAAACAAACCAAGCCAAAAGACTACCCATAGACGGACCCAGCAGACTGCAGACCCGAGCAGCAACCTCTATTGTAGAAAACCCACAGCCAGCAGAATCCAAACCTGCAGCAGTAGCTATAAACAGACCCTAGAAAGGGACTCATGAAAAGTCAGACCTGTAGCAGAAACCGGCACAGCAAGCAGCTCCAAACAAAGCTCCAAACAAAGTATCCAGGATATGGCAAGAAAACCCACAGCCAGCAGCTCCAAAACAAAGCTCCAAACCAACAAAGAGGCTTGAGGATGATCCAAACCAAGGCTGATCTAGCAGCAGAAGGCTCATAACCCTGTCTAAATAAGAACTGCAAATTCCAACTGAAAACCAGCAGCAACAACAAATTGGTAGAACTTAGCAGCAATCACAGCAATCCCAGCAATCATAGAAGAGACTAGCATCGAACTACAGAATAACAGCCAGATCCCGAGACAGACCGAAACCTCGCAACATAGCAATACATCCAGACCCAAACTAGAGTCAGTATTACTGTAAGATCAGTATGAGGCCAGCAGAGGCAGGCACCTGAACACTCTTAGAATTTATAATGCAGATTTCAAGGCCAGTAGACCACAATGCAGCACCCCAAACCAATCAATATCAGATTGTTGCGGACCCCGACAAAATTTCTTAGCTAGACCAGCCATCTCCAGGAAGAAAATTAAGTAAAGTTTAAACTCAGCTGTCTAAACCCAGACCTATGCTTTAATTTTTGGAATTTGGAATTAGTATGGAGTTTGCATTTAAGCAAATGACGGATATCAGCCACAAGATTCTGAACAGTGTTAGACTTATTTCTAAAAATCCTTACATTACGTTCATTCCAAATACGGTATACAACCGCAGCAAAACCAAGATGAAGTAGGTTGTGATGAAAATTTGGTCTAGAATAATGAATAATGTAGTCCGTTAGGGAACTCCAATTTCTACTAAATCCCCTCCACCCACAATGTCTGAGGACCGAGTGAAGAACTCTAAAAGAATAGTCACATTAAAAAACAAGTGGTCAAAAGTTTTCGCTTGGAAGAGCAAAAGACACATGAAGGGTTTAGGAGCATTCCAAATTTGAGCAATTTGTCCACGGTACAAAGCCCCCTGTGAAATGCCAACTAGAGGGTAAAGGAGTATCTAGGGATCAGTATCTTGTTCCACACTAACTTATCCCATATAACAGCTACACCCACCTGCCTAATAGAGTGCCAGAAGGTAGAGGTTTTAATCACATGGGATTTGGTTGTCTCCCAAAGAATCTCATCAGGTCTTGAAGAATCACAGTGTCTAAGGAGATCGAAAGAATCTCTGAAGACAATGAAGTCATTATGGTTAGAGGAAGGAAGGTGCCAAGAGGAATTTCGAATAATAGCACTCACAGTAGCATTTGGGCCCAAATCGGAATTGATGATCAAGGATGAATGAGGGCCGGAAGCCAAGGGAACCCTATTTATCCAAGGGTCAAACCATAAGCTAGTAGACTCCCTATTACCAATATGAAAGCGAACATAATTAATAGCAAGGGCTCTCAGCTGTAGAACCTTTCTCCATATCCAAGAACAGTCATTTGGAATCTTCAACTCCCAAATTTTTTTTGATTTAATGTGGTTTTTATTGGGTAAAATCTATATACGTAAAATACGCAAGTGTACGTGGTCAACAAGTAATAAAGTAATGAGTAGAGTATCGTTCCCACAGAGAATTATTTAACAAAAATCACCAAGTACTAACCCGTACCAACTCAATCTTATTTAAACAAATGATTTAATAATTTAATTTAAAATAATTAAATAAACTATTACTAACTATCCCTAGAATGAAACAAGATATTGAAGACTTGAGATTACAATTTCACTTATTGTTTCATTTAAATCAACACACTTCCTGTTAAGCCAAATTATTTATACTGGATTGTTAATCAAGAACACAAAAGTAAAATACGACCATCTCTCAATGCACCATACTCATATCAAATCAAATCCACAGATGATAGAATCAATTTGAACACCCTAATTAACTAACCCACTATATCTCTATGTGAATTACAATTAAAAAGGGTTTAAGTTCAAGTTCTTATTAGACTACATATGACATAAAGGTATATCTCTATCCTAAACACGAATCATGAATTCTATCTATGCAAAAATCACAAACATATGCTATCATGATCAGATCTAAATCTATACTTCATCTCTCGAGTTCATATAGATTATCACGATAATTGTTAGCTAGACAATTAAGCAATTCATTACAAATCATAGTAGACAATCCAAATATAGCTAATAAGACTAACAAAGAAGCATATCAAAGTAAACTACACAATAAGATCCATAGTAATCTCAAAATAGAGTTTAATTCATAAATAAACTAGAATCCATCATCCACAATTGATTAAGCATTAAAAAGATACAAATAAATAAGAAAAGAAATTAGAATTGAGATAAACAAATCTGCATTCTCTTGCTTCCACTTTGATTCTCCAATGATAATCAATAGCTTCAATCTTCAATTCTAATCTAATCTAGGGTTCCTAATCTAAGAAAGAAAGTAAAGAATTTTTATAATAGAGATCTATCCAAGAGGGATTTTATAAAGTCTTAGAATTAGCCTCCCAATCCAAGTTAAACTCAAGTATTTAGAGTTCTAATGGACATCCTAGCAAGTTAGGCAACTAAGAATCCTATTCTAGCTCAATTTGGACATCAAATAACCTAATTTGACTCAATTCCCCCTGCCTAGCGCGCTCAGCGCCGCTGCTAAGCCTTTCTGGGCGCTGGCCGCGCTACTGAGTCAGAAAATATGGCCGCCCGGCGCGCCCTAGCGCGGTCCGCGCTGCCCTGTTTTTCTGCTGCGACGTCCTTTGGTAAAACACGCATAACTTTTGATCCGCTTGGAGTTACGGGGCCTACCACCTATCAAATCAAAGATATCGACGAGATCTACAACTTTAATGCTTTGAGGATTGACAGATTCGGATCGGATCAAGGCAGAAATCGAGCTTGAAGTAGATGTTGTGTAAATGACAAGCATGACAACTCTTAGCTTTGATCTTTGTTGATATTTTGGCCATACCTCTCGCATCCGAACTCCGATTGGGACAATTCAAGATGTTCCGGAAAGATAAGAAGTAGAGCTACCGTAAATTCCAATTTTCAAGCCAAGAACATGCATCCAACTTGATGTTCAAAGTCCTTCAATATTCCCTAATAACATTTTCTTGCGTAGTTTAGTCCAAAAGATGTACGAATTCTTTCCCTTGCTTCTTCATGCCAATGCCGTGTCATCGCCTACAAAATAACATAAAACGTATGAAAAGTAACTAAGAAACATGAGATTAAGCAAATAATTCAAGTAATAGATACCGGATAAGTAGGTATAAAACCTACATATCAAATACCCCCAAACTTAAACCTTTGCTTGTCCTCAAGCAAAAACAAAAAATAATAATGCCATGTAATGCAACTAATCTACATGCCTACGAATCCAGCAGTAATGACAAAAACAAGTCTATTCAACCTGCCTTAGAGAAATCAAGTAAACACGATAATACATCATATCAAAACAAATCATTAACTTCTCAATCAATCATCAAATCTTAGACTGTTATCATTGATATAGTGCGTGTGTGCTCCACAACAATGTTAACTGATATAAAATCAAATTTAACACATATTAAGTCTCTTCGAAGGTATCAAACAATGTAAACTCAAGAAATCCAAAAATAAGCTAGATCCAACTAAAATTAAACAATTACCAATATCGAGGGTCAACATGGGATACTTATGCTTCATTTTTCATCTACGGGGGCTTTTTGCTCTTATTTCCCGTTTTATTCTTCTTCTTCTTTTTTGATGGATAGTGAGTGCGTTTTACGCTCCATCTCACGCCTGTGTTTATGGGGAGTGCATTTCACGCTTCTTCTCGACCCACCACAGGACTCAATTTATTCAACTCTTTTTTTTCTTTTCCCTTTTTTTTCAGCTTATATACCCCAAATATTCCCCCAAACTTAGGTTTTTATCTAACCTTAGCCATCACAACTTATTCTTGTCATTCTTTCATTCAAACTAGCATTATCCTTTAGAGTCTCATTATGTATCAATTTAAACTCAATCAATCAACAAGTTGTTCTTATAGTGCTATCCTTATTATACCAGTTTCAAACAGCAAAAGACTCAATTCATAACAAGAAATCACATAAAAGCTCTAATAGTTAGTACTATACTTGTCTACCCAATTCCAATTTCATCATTGGCCAAAATAAACTGTAACTATCTAACAGCTGGAATCATGCAAGATGTACTAAATGCTATATAAACATAGTAACAAACTATTATTTTTGATTTTTTTTAATTTTTTTAATTTTTTTTATTATTTCGAGAAACTGAATGCAAAAACTAAATGTAACTATATGAACTACAATGTAAATAACTAACTATACGCAATACGACACTAAAATGCCCCCAAACTTAAAACAGACATTGTCCTCAATGGCTAAGATAGAAATTATTAAAAGAGAGAACTTCCCTGAAAATATAGCGTGTTACTCCTTGTCTGCTAAGTCTGAAGATTAGGCCAGACACATTGGAATAAATTGGGAACCACCCTTGAGTTGGACTTGACTAACATTGCAATTAAACCACTTTTAACGCCTCGGATTTCTGAGCGGCGCAGAAATTGAAAACCAACGTGGATTGGAAGTTGGGGATGGATGGGTTTAATGGGAATGGAAGTTGAAAAGGAGAAGGAGAGGTAAAGATGAATTAATGTGAGGTTATGGGGAATAGGAAGTGTAGTAGAATTAGGAGAAGTGGAGAGGTGGTATCATTGTTGTGGAGAGATGGAGAGGTGGGGCTGTTGGACTGAACACGGCTCTGTGTTGTGCAGCTGTCGTCACCGCGCGGTCCGCGCTTATGGTGGCGCGCTCCGCGCCTGGAAGACTAATTAGGGCTAAGCGCGCCTGCTGGAAGTAGAAGTGTCTGACCTGGTGGCGCGGTCCGCGCTGTTGGTGGCGCGCTCCGCGCTAGTAGGGTAGTGTGTGAGGGCTCCTGAGGGTGTGAATTGCTTTCCTTACTGACCTAGTGGCGCGGTCCGCGCTGTTTGTGGCGCGCTCCGCGCTATAAGGGCAGTAGCTACTTGACTGATTTTCCTTGAATTTTCTATATATTTTCCATAGATGTAGTTAATCTCGGATAAAAAAAACACACATATTTAAACTAGATTATAAACTAAGATTTAAATAATAACTAAAAGAGAAAGAGTTTAGAGCTTGGGTTGCCTCCCAAGTAGTGCTAATTTTAACGTCGTAAGCCCGACTTTATCTGGTCAGCCCTATCCAATTCCTCTTCGATAATTGAGGAACCCTCCATCCATTGGAAATAATGTAGCTTTTGGTAGGTTCCCAATTGTGATAGCCATTGCTTAAAGTCACCTAGCATGCTCTGATTTGGTATGCTCTCAATCGAGAACGTCCCATTGCTAGGTGTTTTCTCCATTGTGTATGTGATCACTTTGGGGCATGGAAGCTTATCACACACAATGGGCTCTTCGTCTATTTTCTCTTTCTCGTCCCACCATGGATTGAAAATTGTACTCGCTCTTATGTCAACAAGAGCTTCGCCATCGACATGACTACCAAGTGGGCATGATTTTGCAAATCTAACTGAACCCTTGAACTGTGGCGGAGAAGGCACTTGAGGCATTAATAACATCGGCTCATCCGCGTTAGTACTCATAGTTAGTTCATCCCCACTTGTCTCCTCTTTTTCAACATCTCGTATCTCATCCAGTTGTAGATTTGGCTCGGGCACTTCATCAATCTCGGAATCCTCGTCATAACACCAATTGTTTTGAGGATAGTTGTTCAAAGCTTTGAACATTTGATCCATCTGGTTCTGCAGATTTTGAATTGATATCTCTTGATTCTGAATTGACCGCTCTTGATTAATCCTCCTCTCCTCGTTTGATGCTATGAACTTGGACAACAATTCCTCCAACCTTGAATTATTTGTCTCAGTCTCGGAAGCCATGTATTTAGGACCAATGTTTGAAGTAATGTTGAGTTGTTCCATCTGGTTCTGAAAATTGAAGCTCGATATTTCTTGACTCATCATCCTCTCCTCTTGGTCTGCTATGCCCTTCAATATTACATCCATCGGATTTGGCTTTTCTTCTTGTGGCAATGGAGGTGGACATGAAAAGTCCGGTGTGTATGATTGATTTGAAGCGTAGTATTGGTCTTCATAATTGTAGCTCCATGACGAATCCGGGTGATACTGTGACGCCCCCAGAATAGGTATACAACACCCATTCTGAGTCGCCAAATACATGGTACAGAAAGCAAACTACAACTTCAATAATACAATTGTCGTGCAAAATACGACAACACATACTGTGAGTTTAAATACAAATATTGTCTTCTAGACAATATCCACACTCAAATAAATTCTCATTACAATTATTCAAACACTATTTTACAGAAATAGTGAGGACTGCTAATACATCTTTCTAGAACCATCACTCCATACCCCGACTAGATCCTGCTATGTTCTCACCTCCTGAGAAGAAAAATGGAACAAAAAGGAAAAGGGTGAGCTCAACTAGCCCAGTAAAGAATATTATGACTAAGATAATATACAACAAATTATCGTTAGTCTTCAACAGGGAAAAATCTGATAAAATATAATCGACAACAAGTTTTAGATCAACAACTGCAGCGGAAACAGCAAACCATTAGAAGAGTCAAGTAGAGAAAGAATTCTACTATCTTCTAAGATTTAAAGTCCATCATCAATATTTTATCCCTGTAACATCAATTAATAATCATCTTTAACCAAATATTCATCTTTGCACTACAGGCCAAAGATATTCATTTGTATCATCAGTCGGTCATGTTCATCTCAACACCTGTTCATCTTTGCACTACAGGCCAAAGATATTCATCAAGTAATTATACATCTTTGCACTACAGGCCAAAGATATTCATTAATATCATCATTTAGGACTGAGGATGATGAAAAATATCTTAAAGAGAACGAATCCAATGAGACAGAAGGACAAATAGTAGGGATTCGTATAACAGTTTATCCAAGATCAATAATACTTCATAATAATCAATTGTGAAGCAGAATTCAAAAATAAAGATCAAAACATGGATACAATCAAAGATAGTAACCATAATAGACATCTTGGACAAAAAGGGAAAATTTTATTTTTCGGTGAATAGTGCCGTATTCGTGAATAGTGCCGTATACGTGAATAGTGCCGTATACGTGAATAGTAACCCCCGACACAAAAAGTTCCAAATTTGATAAAAACTCATATCAATATTTCAGCATAATGATATTGAAGAAAATAATATCATTAAGAAGAAAATAATATCCCTTACCTCAAAATATCAGTACTTCTGGTCGGAATACCGGTATAAGGCTGAAAGAAACTTGCTCTGATGAATAGAAACTCTCAAAGTATCTAAATACTCACAAAATACACTCAATAATCTAGAGAGAGAAAGAGAGAAAACTTGTTTCTGGTGTGATTTTCAATTCTAACTTAGCCCTCTATTTATAGGAAAATTTTGGTAGGTTTGACCTGCAACCTGATGGCTTTACCTGCTACTATTCCCACCTACCACATTTGAAATATAATTCAGCACATTTCTTCACCAACCACAAGTGGGGCCCACCAATTCTAGAATTTTCCACCAAAATGATAAACTCCGAAAATTCAACAATTTCTGAACCAGTCATCTTGTAAAATTCATAATAAATCATACGTTCATTTTTAACGGTTCAAAATTTGTGGACATATACTCAACTTATATATGTATAACATATCCAAAAATTACCACGATCCAACGGTCGGATTAAAAATTATAACCCCCGCAAAATATCTCAAAAACCCTGATTTTTAATACCTCCATTCCGACAAAAATATGGATAAAAACTCAACATTAACTCCTTCATTTTTAACCACAAAAATATATCCTCATTTATATCCACATAAAATAAATATTTCCTTATCATATGAATCAATAATTAATTATTCACAAATAATATTACAGAATCACATTTATGACAACCAGGCCGTTCCCAGGAAAGAGGGGGCTTTCCAATAAGGATTTCTCCTTACTGGCGCGCAATTAGATGACCAAACCTCTCCTTAGACAGAACTTTCTAGACATTGCCAATAATGTTATCTAATAATATTATTCAAATAATATGAATTATTGATCTGATAAATGAAAATACTGTGCAGCAACAATTATTGAAACAACAATAATATAAAATATCAACGCAGCAATTATTGAATCAATAAAATAAAATATTGAATAATAATCACTGTAACAATTATTGAGTAGTGCCTTCTTACGTACGAATCAATCAAATTGTGCAATGTGTGCTACTATGCAACACGCGTTATTACTGTATTTTTAACCACCGGGTATTCCAACAGTATTAACGGTAACAACTACGCCGTTATTTATAAACAACTTATACTTGTCGTTTTCTTCATCCAATCGCTTTCCGTTATGGGGCCCACACAAGGCTGCGTCGTCGTACGAATATTCCCCGACAGCAAGAATATTCCACGACCAACCGAATATTCACCGACCAAAATAAATATTTTATAACCACTTGCTTATTTTGCAAAATTTGCACATTTCACCCATAACCAAAGTATTATATCAAATTAACCCCTTATTATTCACAATAATATTTAGAGAAAATTTGATTTTATTCATTAATAAGTTGGGGTCTTACAACCTCCCCTCCTTATGAAATTTCGTCCTCGAAATTGACGTACGTACCTGATGTTTCAAAAAGGTGAGGATACCTCGCTTTCATTTCTGATTCCAACTCCCAGGTCATTTCTTCAATAGCATGGTTTCTCCACAAAACCTTAACTTGTGGTATAACCTTCGTGCGTAGGACATGCTCTTTCCTATCCAAGATCTTAACAGGTACCTCCTCGTACGTTAAATCTTCAGCTATCTCGTCTGGTTCTAACTCAATAATGTGGTTCGGGTCTTTAACATATTTACGAAGCATAGATATGTGAAAAACATTATGAACACGAGACATGCTTGGAGGTAATGCGAGTCTATATGCCACATTTCCTATTCGCTCAAGAATCTCAAATGGACCAACAAATCTTGGATTGAGCTTTCCTCTCTTCCCAAATCTTGTAACTCCCTTCCATGGTGCAACACGTAACAATACATGATCCCCAATATTAAATTCCACGTCCTTCCGATGAAGATCCGCATAACTCTTTTGTCGATCCTGTGCCGTTTGTATACGTTGTCGAATCGTTTGGATCTTCTCTGTAGTAATGCGTACCAATTCTGGTCCCAACAATGTTGCTTCACCCACCTCGTCCCAGCATACTGGAGAACGACATTTTCTTCCATACAACGCCTCAAATGGAGCCATACCTATGCTCGCCTGATAACTGTTGTTGTAGGAGAATTCCACCAATGGTAGGTACTTATCCCAACTCCCTTTGAGATCTAAGACACAAAGTCTTAATAGATCTTCAAGAGTTTGAATAGTCCTCTCTGATTGTCCGTCCGTTTGAGGATGGTATGCTGAACTGAATCGTAAATCCGTGCCCATAGCTTTCTGCAAGCTAACCCAAAATCGTGAAGTGAATCTTGGGTCACGATCCGAAACTATGGATACTGGCATGCCATGCAATCTCACAATCTCGTTCACGTACATACTAGCAAGACGTTCAAGGGAATAAGTCTCACGTATCGGCAAGAAATGAGCGGACTTGGTTAATCTATCAACAATAACCCAAATCGCATCTATGCCTTGAGAAACCTTGGGAAGACCCGTAACAAAATCCATAGTAATGTGTTCCCACTTCCATTTCGGAATCTCAAGTGGTTGCAATGGACCCTTTGGTACTTGATGCTCCGCTTTTACACGTTGACAAGTTAAACACCTCGAGATAAACTCCGCGATCTCTCTTTTCATATTGCTCCACCAAAATGTATGTCGAAGATCGTGATACATTTTGGTACTCCCAGGATGGATTGCAAACGGTGTGTTGTGTGCCTCCATCATTATTCTATGCTTCAAGTCAAAATCGTTAGGAACACAAAGTCTGGAGTTGACTCGAAGTATTCCTTCTTCATCGATTCTTGCTTCTGGAATAGCACCTTCTTGCACTTTCTTCTTCATACGCATCAGCTCTATATCCGTAGCTTGAGCAGCTTTAACTTTATCGATTAAAGTCGGTTCTACTCGTATATTTGATATCATCATGTGGGTACTTGGAGCCTTCATCTCTATCTCCATCCTTTGCAAGTCATACAAAATGGGCCTTTGTGTTAAAAACATTGCACTCGTACCCGCATATGATCTTCTACTCAATGCGTCAGCTACTACGTTTGCTTTTCCAGGATGGTATTGGATGGTATGATCGTAATCTTTCAACAGCTCAAGCCAACGTCGTTGCCGCATGTTGAGTTCCTTTTGGGTGAAGAAATATTTGAGGCTTTTATGATCTGTATAGATCTCCACTTTCTCCCCATACAGGTAGTGTCTCCAGATCTTCAACGCAAAAACGACTGCTGCCAACTCCAAATCATGAGTAGGATAATTCCTCTCATATTCTTTGAGTTGTCGTGAGGCATAGGCTATGACTTTCCCATGTTGCATGAGAACACATCCTAACCCTTTGCCTGAAGCATCGCTGTAGATAACAAATCCATCCGAACCAGATGGTATTGTCAAAACAGGTGCCGAAATGAGTCTCCTCTTGAGTTCTTGGAAACTCTTCTCGCATTCCTCACTCCATACGAATTTTGTATCTTTCCGAGTCAGCTGAGTTAACGGAGTAGCGATTCGAGAAAATCCTTCCACAAATCTCCGATAATAACCAGCTAAGCCCAGAAAGCTACGTACTTCGGTTACCGACTTCGGTTGCTCCCAACTTTGTATGGCTTCAATCTTCGCCGGGTCGACAGATACTCCATGTTTTGACACCACGTGCCCAAGGAATGCTACTTCCTCAAGCCAGAACTCGCATTTCTTCAGTTTGGCATATAGCTTGTTTTCACGAAGCCTTTGCAGTACCAGCTTCAAATGGCGCTCATGATCTTCACGGCTTTTGGAATAGATGAGGATGTCATCAATAAAGACAACAACGAACTGATCCAAATATTCTTTGAATACACGGTTCATCATATCCATGAGGCAGCAGGAGGAGCATTAGTCAATCCAAAAGACATTACTAAGAATTCATAATGCCCGTACCGAGTTCTGAAGGCAGTCTTTGGAATATCCTCAGTTTTAATCTTCAGCTGATGATATCCAGAACGAAGATCGATCTTTGAAAAGAATTGTGCTCCTTGCAACTGGTCAAACAGGTCATCAATGCGAGGTAGCGGATACCTATTCTTGATGGTGACATGGTTCAATTCTCGATAGTCAATACAAAGTCGCATACTCCCGTCTTTCTTCTTTACGAATAAAACAGGAGCACCCCAAGGAGACGTACTAGGACGAATAAAACCGATGTCCAACAACTCCTGTAGTTGGACTTTTAACTCCTGAAGTTCAATAGGAGCCATTCGATATGGGGTTTTAGAAATGGGCTTTGTACCGGGTTCAAGGTCAATAAAGAATTCAATTTCTCGTTCCGGGGGTAGACCGGGAAGTTCTTCAGGAAATACATCGGAAAATTCTCTAACAATAGAAATATTATTCAAATCTGACTTGTCTTTGTTCAAATCCATAACATGGGCTAAGAAAGCTTGACATCCGTTTTTCAATAAACGAATAGCTTTGTGGCTTGATATGACAGTGACTGATTTTTAGTGGTTTAGTAGTTTGAATTCGTATGACAGGTTGGTTAGGAATATGAAAACTAACAACCTTACGAAAACAATCAATTTTAGCATGATGAGTGGTTAACCAATCAATTCCTAAAATCACATCAAAAGCAAGTATCTTTAAAGAGATAAGATCAACAGGTAATGTGATAGTGCCAACTTGGATCATGCAAGATTTATAAACTGTAGATGTAACGAAGGTTTTCACCCAACGGAGTTTCAACAGATAAGTTAAAGTCCAATTTCTCCGGAGTCAAGTTTAAACGTTGAGCACAAGCAGGAGAGATAAAAGAATGGGTAGAACCGGTATCTAGTAAAGTATAAACTTCGCAAGAATTCAAGATTAGCTTACCCGTGATCACCTCGTTCGGGTTTCTCTCGCGTTTGCGGCCAGTAACGACAAACGCCCTTCCAGGAACCGCTGATTTCGACTTATCCGGGCAGCCTTTGGAGTCACCATCCCCGCTGAACTTGGTTTTGCTACAGAACACTCTCGAGCTATATGACCTTCCTTTCCACAGTTATAACATACCTTGGATTGTTGTGGCAGTTTGGGCTGATATGTCCCTCTTTCCCACATTTGTAACATCTAACCGGTGGTCGTTCTCCTCCCCTAGAAAATTTGTTGTTGTGCTGGTGTCTGCTCACGTCTTATCATTGTTGAATCTTCTCTTTCTGAAATTCTCACTTGACTCACCTCTCCTATTATCACGGCACGATGACCACCCAGTGGTTACCGCTTTTGTCCGAATATTTTTTCTCTCTCGCTGGTTTTCATTGCTTCGATGACTGCCGCCACCGGTATGACCCTGGTTGTGGTCCCTCGTTGACATACTCATTATCTCTCTCTAATAATTGAGCCCTGTTGACAACATCTGAATACAGAGAAAATTTATGAGAGATAAGGTATTGACGAATCTCAGGTTTTAAACCTCTCAGAAACATCCGCGTCATTCGTTCCTCATTTTCGACCAAATGAGGTGCAAACCTGGATAACTCTGCAAACTTCGCCTCGTACTGGGACACCGTCATGTTGTTTTGTTCCAGTCTAATAAACTCAACCTCCTTCATATGACGAATACTTTCAGGAAAGTACTTGTCATTGAACAGTTTTTGAAATGTTTCCAGGACATGTTGAGTGCGTCAGGCTGGGTACGCTTCACAGACTCCCACCAGTAGTCTGCCTCACCGCGGAACATAAATGTGGCGAATGGAACCTTCTGTTCCTCCGTGCATCCCAAGACATCAAATATCTTGGTAATTTGCTTGACCCACGTTTCCGCCATGATCGGATCCGGCTTTCCCTTAAATTCTGGTGGTCCCAATTCTTTGAACTGCTTAGCTGTGACAAACCGCGCGTTGTTATCATTTCCACCCGTATTCTGCACACGAGTCTCCCTCGTCTGATTTTGCATGAACTGCAAAAAGCTCCTAAACATTCCATCATTCATCGTTTGCTCGTAACGTTGTTTACAGGAGGAATATTGCCTTCCTGTTGCACGTTCCCTGGTAGTGATCAAAGGTGTCTCCACGGTCTGATTTACTCCATTATTAACGTTCTCAGCTGCCATTCTTAAATACTGCCATAAAACAAGGGTTAATAGTCATGTCATATATTATCCCTATACTCTGACCGACCAAATAAACACCAAATAAACTTAGTCAGGTCATACTAGCGAAGGAATTCCCCGTCTCTCCCCTCCTAGTTCTTGTCTCACATCTCAGCCAGGGATCATATCCCTAAGCTCTGATACCAACTGTGACGCCCCCAGAATAGGTATACAACACCCATTCTGAGTCGCCAAATACATGGTACAGAAAGCAAACTACAACTTCAATAATACAATTGTCGTGCAAAATACGACAACACATACTGTGAGTTTAAATACAAATATTGTCTTCTAGACAATATCCACACTCAAATAAATCCTCATTACAATTATTCAAACACTATTTTACAGAAATAGTGAGGACTGCTAATACATCTTTCTAGAACCATCACTCCATACCCCGACTAGATCCTGCTATGTTCTCACCTCCTGAGAAGAAAAATGGAACAAAAAGGAAAAGGGTGAGCTCAACTAGCCCAGTAAAGAATATTATGACTAAGATAATATACAACAAATTATCGTTAGTCTTCAACAGGGAAAAATCTGATAAAATATAATCGACAACAAGTTTTAGATCAACAACTGCAGCGGAACAACAAACCATTAGAAGAGTCAAGTAGAGAAAGAATTCTACTATCTTCTAAGATTTAAAAGTCCATCATCAATATTTTATCCCTGTAACATCAATTAATAATCATCTTTAACCAAATATTCATCTTTGCACTACAGGCCAAAGATATTCATTTGTATCATCAGTCGGTCATGTTCATCTCAACACCTGTTCATCTTTGCACTACAGGCCAAAGATATTCATCAAGTAATTATACATCTTTGCACTACAGGCCAAAGATATTCAGTAATATCATCATTTAGGACTGAGGATGATGAAAAATATCTTAAAGAGAACGAATCCAATGAGACAGAAGGACAAATAGTAGGGATTCGTATAACAGTTTATCCAAGATCAATAATACTTCATAATAATCAATTGTGAAGCAGAATTCAAAAATAAAGATCAAAACATGGATACAATCAAAGATAGTAACCATAATAGACATCTTGGACAAAAAGGAAAAATTTTATTTTTCGGTGAATAGTGCCGTATTCGTGAATAGTGCCGTATACGTGAATAGTGCCGTATACGGAATAGTAACCCCCGACACAAAAAGTTCCAAATTTGATAAAAACTCATATCAATATTTCAGCATAATGATATTGAAGAAAATAATATCATTAAGAAGAAAATAATATCCCTTACCTCAAAATATCAGTACTTCTGGTCGGAATACCGGTATAAGGCTGAAAGAAACTTGCTCTGATGAATAGAAACTCTCAAAGTATCTAAATACTCACAAAATACACTCAATAATCTAGAGAGAGAAAGAGAGAAAAAACTTTCTGGTGTATTTTCAATTCTAACTTAGCCCTCTATTTATAGGAAAATTTTGGTAGGTTTGACCTGCAACCTGATGGCTTTACCTGCTACCACATTTGAAATATAATTCAGCACATTTCTTCACCAACCACAAGTGGGGCCCACCAATTCTAGAATTTTCCACCAAAATGATAAACTCCGAAAATTCAACAATTTCTGAACCAGTCATCTTGTAAAATTCATAATAAATCATACGTTCATTTTTAACGGTTCAAAATTTGTGGACATATACTCAACTTTATATATGTATAACATATCCAAAAATTACCACGATCCAACGGTCGGATTAAAAATTATAACCCCCGCAAAATATCTCAAAAACCCTGATTTTTAATACCTCCATTCCGACAAAAATACTGATAAAAAACCTCAACATTAACTCCTTCATTTTTAACCACAAAAAAATATATCCCTCATTTATATTCCACATAAAATAAATATTTCCTTATCATATGAATCAATAATTAATTATTCACAAATAATATTACAGAATCACATTTATGACAACCAGGGCCGTTCCCAGGAAAGAGGGGGCTTTCCAATAAGGATTTCTCCTTACTGGCGCGCAATTAGATGACCAAACCTCTCCTTAGACAGAACTTTCTAGACATTGCCAATAATGTTATCTAATAATATTATTCAAATAATATGAATTATTGATCTGATAAATGAAAATACTGTGCAGCAACAATTATTGAAACAACAATAATATAAAATATCAACGCAGCAATTATTGAATCAATAAAATAAAATATTGAATAATAATCACTGTAACAATTATTGAGTAGTGCCTTTCTTACGTAAGAATCAAATCAATATATGTGCAATCCGTGTGCTACTATACCACGTATTACTGTATTTTAACCACCGGGTTTCAACAGTATTAACGGTAACAACTACGCCGTTATTTATAAACAACTTATACTTGTCGTTTTCTTCATCCAATCGCTTTCCGTTATGGGGCCCACACAAGGCTGCGTCGTCGTACGAATATTCCCCGACAGCAAGAATATTCCACGACCAACCGAATATTCACCGACCAAAAATAAATATTTTATAACCACTTGCTTATTTTGCAAAATTTTGCACATTTCACCCATAACCAAAGTATTATATCAAATTAACCCCTTATTATTCACAATAATATTTAGAGAAAATTTGATTTTATTCATTAATAAGTTGGGGTCTTACAAATTTTCT
>CM029017.1:140936936-141072646 GCA_016801055.1 Panax notoginseng
CTCCTACTACCGTGACACCAGTGGTTCCTAGTAATCCTTGGTTATCAATCCCACTATAACAGATTCTACTTTCTGTTCACATCTAGCCAGTCTACTCACAATCCAACCAATCCCAACCCCCATCCATCCAGCCTGCTGCCCATGTCTGCATTTCATGACCTTTCCACGAGAAAATTTTTCTTCTTCTTCGCACACAACAGCACATCCAGTTGTATCTCCTATTCGGACTACACGCTTAAGCGACATCTATGCTCGTACTATCCCTCTCTTGGCTGACCCATCTTCCCAGTCTGGTCATTCCAACTCTGTACCCATCCGATGTGTGTCAACCTCATCTCTGCCGTCTTCACCACCACTGTCTTCCTCAGCCAATACTCCACTGCAGGTCCCTTCAGGTGATGATTCCCCACTGCCTATCTCTTCTTCCTCATCACATTCTCCCTCACTTACTCATATTCCTACCACTCTTACCGCCTGTCCAATCACAACATCACACCGACTACATCCCATGGTTCTCCGCAATCATACACAAGCCAATAATATCTCCATTCTCTCCACCGAGCCAACTTCATTCCAAGCAGCAAATAAGAGTCCTGTTTGGCGTCAAGCAATGCTAGATGAACTAACTGTTTTATACAAAAATCACACATGGACGTTGGTTCCCAAATCTCCTCACATGAACATTGTAGGAAACAAGTGGTTTTTTTCGCATCAAGACTCATGCTGATGGTTCTCTTTCACGATACAAGGCATGCCTCGTTGCCAAAGGATATCACCAGCAACCTGGATTAGACTATTCCGAAACCTTCAGTCGGTTATTAAACCGACAACCATTCGTTAATTCTCTCATTGGCAATCACCAAAAATTGGCCCATTCGACAACTCGATGTTAAAATGCTTTCCTCAATGGTTTTTTAACAGAACCCGTCTATATGCAGCAACCGCAAGGCTTTATTGATGCAAAACATCCGGATTATGTTTGCAAATTGCAGCGGTCACTATATGGGTTAAAACAGGCACCCAGGGCCTGGTTTTCACGTCTCTCAACTTTTCTCCTATCTCATAATTTTATACAGTCCCGAAATGATACCTCCTTGTTTATCTATAATGATTCTAACATTTACTTATTTGTTCTTGTATATGTTGACGATATTTTAATTACAGGTAATTCAAGACAATCCCTTTCTAATCTGATTATTAATCTTGGAGCTGAGTTCTCTCTCAAAGACTTAGGATCCTTACACTATTTTTTAGGGGTCGAGGTGAACGAACTGCGGCTGGTCTTCTCCTTTCTCAGCAAAAATATACCAAAAATATTTTGCATCGTGCAGCTATGTCCACCTATAAACCACAATCTACTCCGATTTCTTCAGTAGACAAATTGTCCACATCTTCAGGCACCTTATTTGACAATCCTACTCTCTATCGGCAAATCGTTGGTTCCCTTCAATATCTAAGTCTCACCGGCCTGACATAGCATTTGCCGTAAATAAAGTCTGTCAATTTATGCACAAGCCCACAACCATTCATTGGGGTGCTGTAAAACGATTTTGCGATACTTGCAAGGAACTTTGTCTCATGGTTTATTTTTCTCAGCTAGCGCCTCGCACACTCTTCATGCTCTCACAGATGCGGACTGGGCAGGTGACATTGATGATCGTAAATCCACTGCCGAAATGCAATCTATCTAGGCTGCAACTTAATTTCCTGGGTTTGCGTAAGCAACGCACTGTTGCACGCTCTTCTACAGAATCTGAGTATAAGGCCGTTGCCGATGCTGCTGCTGACTTAAAATGGCTTTGTTCCTGCTCAAGGAGTTACGGTTGCCTCTTCAGCACACGCCTGTGTTGTGGTGTGATAATTTAGGAACCTCCTATCTTGCTTCCAATCCTGTGTTTCATGCTCGTACAAAACACATTGAGATAGACTATCACTTTGTCCGTGAAATGGTTGCGAACAAACAGGTCTCCATTCAGTTTGTATCCTCCAACGACAATGTTGCCGATGCTCTCACCAAACCTTTATCAACCAGCCACTTTTCGTACAACCGGTCCAAGCTCAAAGTATTTCCAAGGTCATCCTTTAGCTTGCGGGGGAATATTAACACCAGCTAATAATCAGCAATTAGTTAGGATATTGTTTTTGATTTATCACAGTTATCTCTTAATATTTGATTTTGTAAATCCCTTATCCTTTATCTAGCTTAGGTGGTTATCATACTTGTATATATAAAGGACAGCTCTGTTTTGTAGAACATATAATATATAAAAAAATATTAGTCTCTCTCTCTCTCTATTTTAATCCTCCATAAGCAACCTCTTGTATCATCTTATTGCGTCGCGAGGTTTGTGACTAATGACATTATGACAGCTTTAATCCTTCAAAATTAAACTAATTAATATAAGTTTCGAAAATCTAGAGCATATTCGTTGGCATGATCGAGCTATAGAAATGTGTATCACTTTTTAATGTCAAAGGGATTGAGAGCTTTCTAAATAAACATGTGTGACGCCCCCAAATTCGGGTTCTCTAATGCGGAATCTATTGCAGAATAATAAATATACATTATTCAGTAATATAAAGTCTTACAATATAATCCCAAGGTCTTCTTAACCTTAACTAAAACGTCATACCCTTACTATTATAAAAGGTTTATCTATTCAAATTACATCAAAATAAAATAATACTTAAACATTCTCATTAGATTATTCTTGAACTTTTCCCTTGCCCTTGTCCTTCTTGGACGTCTCTGGCTTAGCTGAAATAAATATCATGATACAGCAAGAGTAAGCAACTAAATTGCTTAACAAGTTTAAATACAAGGGAGATATATCATGATTAGAAATGAATTTAGTTTTCAATGTTCAACAATAGAATCGATTGTGAAAGAACATAAATTAAGTTTCAATAATTGAATATTCGAATAATTGAATAATAAATGTTAAATGGTTTGAAATAATCATGAACAAATACTAAGGTTGTCAAAATTTAAACTGATCCTTTTAATAAGTTTTGGTAATCAAGGCTGCCTTTCATACCCGGTGTATTATGCATAAACATTTAATAATCGAGCAACAATTATTTTTCAATATAATGCTTTAGTAAATTTGTTCTTTTTCTCATTCAAAAGTTCTTACCAATTCAATTGATTGAGAACAGCTTTTAAAACGTATTTGATTTAACAAATTTAAACATGCTTAATCTAACTGATACAACTAGCATAGATCTATCTCATAAATAGTTCACGAATGAAAGAACTTTACTTAATTCATAATTCAATAATAATATAATAGGAATTCAATTGCACAAAATGCGATTATCAATAATCATTAAAGATGTGAATAATCAACAATAATTATTCACTAGCATGCTTTGAAAATAATAACTCAAGTTTGAGTTAGAGAACTTGCAATAACGTAGGAAGTTTAAGGTTAGAGACTTGCTTGTCTGACGTGCTACAACTATTTAGCTTTAATTAATACTCTTTGAATGACCTAGCATTGATAAGATTGATCTATTAATTAGTACTGTGTATAATTGTATATTTATACGCTTATTGTGACGCCCTTAAAATAGGTCCACATAACTCATTCTGAGTCACCAAAAACAACACTACTGGCACGAACTTTCCTATTACAATAATTGAACTATCGTACAAAATACGACGACACATATTATGTGAGTTTCAATATAAATATTGTAACGTATATAATATGACAATATTCATACTCAAATTATTATAATGCCATATAAAATACAGCAACAAATGTTTCAAGTCCTCAAAGGAACACGAGAAGATTTATGTCCTCCTCATTCTAATGTGGTGTATTATTACGCTTTCAAAGTCGGGCTCTCATCGCCATATTGTTGTTCACCAAAATTAATTATTAAATGACGTATAAAATACAACAAACACATTTTAAGTCCTCAGTACAATTATGATTCCAAACTGTTCTATAACTTGATGAGGATTGCAAATAATTAGAAACATCATTTTATACTCATGTTCTCTCTGCTAGTCCCAGCTACACTTTTATTTCTTGAAAGGAATTGTGAAACAAAAGGGTGAACACAAATAGCCCGGTAAAGAATATCATGACTTAAGATAATTAAATTATCAATAGCCTTCATCAGTAATAAATCAGCTATTTAGAACATATGGTAGATGATAAAAGTTTTTAACTATAATTGCAACAGAATCAACAATCCATTAGAAGAGTCAAGTAGAACATAATGTCTACTATATTCTCCAAATTAAAAGTCCATCATCAATATTTTATTCCTGTAACACCGATCAACATTTCTTCGTTGTACCCAAGACAAAGAGAACTTTCAGCACCTGACTTTACCTGAAACACCAAAGATCATGGTTATATCAATTCACAGTTCATGTTTATAATTATGCCATTACATTTATCTTTATAATTAAGGCCAAAGATATTCAATTGTAACACCAATAGTCATGCCAATTAACAGTCCATCTTTGCACTACGGCAAAAGACATACATTTATAAAATCAATAATCAACAGTCCATCTTTGCACTACGGGCCAAAGACATACAACTGTAAAACCAATAATCTTTGAACTACGGGCCAAAGACATACAACTGTAAAACTAATAATCAACAGTCCATCTTTGCACTACAGGCCAAAGATATACAACTGTAAAACCAATAATCAATAATCCATCTTTGCACTACGGGCCAAAGACATACAACTGTAAAACCAATAATCAACAATCCATCTTTGCACTACGGGCCAAAGACATACAACTTTAAAACCAATAATCAATAGTTCATCTTTGTACTACAGGCCAAAGACATACAACTGTAAAACCAATAATCAATAGTCCATCTTTGCACTACGAGCCAAAGATAACTTTCCAACATAAATTTAATTTTGAGGATGATGACAATGATATATATAATGAATGGACAGAAATAATCAGAATAATAAGATAAAATAGATCTTTGTGATTTTCAACTTAATTATCCAGAGTCCAAATTGCCAACATTATATCCAGAAAATTGATTAGAATTCTTGATAGAATATAAAGTTCAAGTAATGTAAAGTTCCCGGCTCAAATATAATAACTTAAAATTGAATAAAAAGATTCAGGTCAAGATATTAGATGAAGCACAAACTATTAAGGATATTCTAATTATTTCAGGACTTTTCACCATTTAATGATAAGCTGAAGAAACGAATAATAATATCTTACCATAATATGGAGTATGAAAGAAAATGGTGTCCATTTACCATAAAAAATGATACCCCTTACCTTAGCATATGACTTGATTTTGGTTTCTATGAAGTTGATCAACTTAAACAATGTTTGCATTCCTTATCTACACTTGGAGTAACCTTACACTCAACAGAAATGCTCACAATATTGTAGTAAAAGAATTTTATATTTTTAGTGTAGTGATGGTGTGTGTTTAGTTGCTCAATCGAGCAACCTATTTATATTAAAAATTGAGGAGACAACTAGCACACCCCTTTTGACAAAATAACCAAATGAGGTATATAATAATGCTGGTAGTGGAATTTGTGGTCCCACGGAGAAAATTAAACCAACTTATACACGTTTTAACAAAAAAATTCAATAATAGAAATGTGGTCCATACTACTTTAGGAAAAGTAGAGTGTCGAAAAGTCCTATCAGACTTACTTTTGTAAAAAAATAATTGAACAAATATCTACATATCATACTTATCTTTTAATCAACACTCTTTTTCATTCTTTGAACTATTATTCATAATTATTAACATAGACTCACAATATTGCCAACTGGTCTAATTAATTATATCATATCAAATAATATGAGTTACTGTGCTATAACTAATGTGACAATTATTTAATAAAATACTGAGTGACTTCTTATGTAATAATCAATAATATGAATCATTGTACAATACCGTGTGCTACTGAGGAATACCGTGTACTACTGTGGAATCACGCATATTACTGTATTTTTATCACCGGTATTTCAATAGTTAATGGTAAAAGTTTTGCCGTCAAATTTTAAAAAGGTTATTTATGTCGCTTTCCCTAACCGACAATTATTATGTTATAAGGCCAACCAATGATAGGTTAATTCGGCGCCGTCATATGAATATTCTCCGACAAAAAGAATATTCCCCGATCAAACGAATATTCATAATAAATAATTACATGCAATAAGTGTATGTTAACAAAAAATTTTGGAGGCCTCAGTGGTGTTTTCATCAGCACAACTCAACTTTCCCCCAAATAAATCCAGGACTCAACTTACCCTCGAATAAATTCAGGGCGTGAGACCACTTGAGCATAGAGGAATTTACTAAGACTCGAACCCACGTTAATAGAGACTTATGTCCGGCTTTCCACCACTAAGCCACCACCTCAAGCGATGATAAAATACAACCATCTAAATATATAAACATTTATTAAATCAACACCTTACTATAAATAATTTAAATTCTATTAAAAGTCGGGGTCAACACCAAAATATATTTATCTCGAATAACATATAAACTAACTAATAATTCATTATTCATTTAAGTTGTCTTTATATATCGCATTATATTCCAAAACTTATAAATGAATAAAAAAACTAAAGAAACCCATATATGACAATTTATTTTAAAAATATCAGTCCACTATTATGGTATTATCACCATTAAAAAAAAACTTAACTATCAATTTAATTAATTTTAATAGAAACTAGTCTTCAAATAATCCAATTTAGCATCAAAAATCACCCTAATCGGATTTAAAATCATTAAGTTATACATTTTTAAAACTTAAAGTTAGCTGCTACAAATTATGCTTGAAAATTTCCGAACCAGCCACCTCACGAAAATCATAACAAATCATAAATTAATCTTTAACGGTTCTAAATTTATGGACATAAACTCAATTTATATATGTATAACATATCCAAAAATTATGACGATCCAACGGTTGGATTAAAAAATATAACTCACGTAATAGCCTAAGAAAACTGATTTTTCGGACTATCAGTCATTCAGACCAGTTTCATTCAAATAGTCACAATAAAAATCCACAGAATTTTTGGGTGATTCTAATTTATGTGTTTATCTTACTTCAGGGGCTTTCTTTTGATATAAGACTCATCTCCTAACTCATTATACATAAAGAGTTATGTATTTTACAAAAACATGGTAGCAAACTAAATTTTATGAAATTTTCAGATTTCATTTTTCATTTGATTTCTTGATTTCTCTCATTTGGTTCATGTTTATGCAAGTTAATCGATCATAAATTAATAAGCATAACATATCCTCTTTTCATAGATTTCATAAAACTTAATAACTATATATAAAAATCAAAGATTAACAAAGGTTTTGAGTTTACCTTTCTTAGTTTTCATTTCTTCTTTCTTCATCTTATCTCATTATCTCTATTTTACTTAACTTAAACTTTGGCTACGGGAGTATGAAATGGAGAGGAGAAGGCTGATAATTGCCTTCTTAAGCTAACATCACATGCCCCATTCAAATTAATGGACCAATCACATGAGGGGTGGGTGAGGAAAATAAGGAAAAGCTTAGAATATATGTAAAACGAGTTCAATATTTTCCCACATGTTGCAACAATCAGCCGCCTCCCCCATGGCCCACATCTCTAGAAATTTAATCCCCCTCCGTTTATTTACTCGATTATCCGATTAATTAATTTACCATTTATCAATTTAACACCTTATAGTTTTAGAATAATAATCATAAATTAAAGGCTTAAATATAATTTACTACCCTAAACTATAGGCCATATTTCACTTCGGTGATCCACCTTTCAATTTTGTCAATTAGATTGTTGAACTATTACTTTTTTCCACTTTCATTCAATTGACCCTGCCACGTCAGAAATTGCTGATGTGGAGGTGAACATGTGGCATACCATGCTTATGCATGTGTCAAAAGAAATATAATTTTTAAATTATTGTAAATCATTTTATTAAAATAAAAGGGCAAAAGAATAATTTAACATTCATATCATATTCAATCAAAATAAACAAAAACTATTCCATAAAAATAAAAATCATTTTAGTATAACATAGAGAAAACAAAACAAACAATCATCAATTCATTCCTTCGTTCTTCATTAGAACGAACCCAACAACCAAAAGCCACCCATTAAAATTTTCTGCAACTTTCTTCTACATAAATTATGCAAAAAAAATCTTTCAAGAGCCATTATAATTCTACTGCTACTTTATTCTATTTGAAGAACAAATTAAAAAAAATCTACAGTCGAAAATCGACATTTGCAGAAGAATAACAAAGAAATACCAAGAATTGACCTTTACAGAAGAATAGCAGATCAATTAATGGAAAAATCAGCCAAACACCCAACAAACCAAAGAGCAATAATAGAAATCTCGCCAACATAGAACGGTTGCATCGCAACAAGTAGAGACCCACCGAAGCCACTCCATGGATTCCGGCAAGGTTAAGCCCAAATACCACTGCGACTGTTATAAATCCAGCAACAATAAACCTTTATAGCAGAAAAAGTACAAACACAATCTAAAATTTGGATTTAACAATAAGCACAAATTAAATTAGATTTTAAGACACTAAAATCTCAACAACCGAGCTTCCCAAAATCGGAGCACGGTACCACCAAAACACGAGATCTTGACTTTCAGCCCACTCGCTCGCCATCCTCAATCAAGACCTCCTATCCATCGTCGATCGGTGTGTTCCGGAGAGATATGAGAGGATGCATCTCAGGTCTTGAACTTTCATGTGAAAACGTACGGGCTCCCTGTGACAACCCCAAAATAGGTCCATTCTATCCAACCTATTCTGAGTCGCCAAATACATGGTACAGAAAATAACTACAACTTTATTACAACAAATGTCGTGCAAAATACAACAACACATATGCTGTGAGCTTGGATACAAATATATACCAAATGTGACTCATGTCCCAACTGTGGACAGCACCTCACAATGACACCTTACATAAAGGTATAGTTAAAAACTGTTTTAGAAATTAGAATCTTTGGAAAGTGCTCAAGGAAACCTTTGTACATGGGAGGCCATGCTTCTAGGTTATGATAGATATCATATGGCCACAGATTTATCTTGGTTGACCCAATATACCCCAAAGAAAAACGAGAAGATTACTATCATATTCTTCCCAATGGTGAGTCTTCTCTTGACTTATCATTATCTCCACTGTCTCTAATTGAGAATTATACTTCAAACAAACACCAAGATTATATAGGTAGTGCTCGTAAATATACTCAGTAAGTGGATGAGCACAATCCTATCTTATGATGACACGAGATTGTGTATCATTAGACATCTTGTATGATAGTAGCAAAACAACCTCCCAACGTTGGGTTCGCTTCACCCTAGATGATTTACCAAATATAACTACTAAATGATGACCACCGTTCTATTCCCCTGTTACCCCCGCTCGACCCAGCTACACTCTTATTACCTGAAAGGAATTGTGAAACAGAAGGGTGAGCATAACTAGCTCAGTAAAGAATATTATGACTAAAGATAAATAAGTTATCAATAGCCACCAATAATGTTTTATCCCTGTAACATCAATCAGCAATTCTGGTCCACAATCATATGAATAACTCATAATCATGACTGTAGTTCTAAATTTCTCTTCTCATCCAGGACGAAGATAATTTTCATCACCTATCTTTACCTGAAACATCAAAGATCATGGTTACACCAAATCACATTTCCAGTTCATAATCATACTAATAACTTCATCTTTGCACCACGGCCAAGGATATTCATTTATATCACCAGTTGGTCATGTTCATCTCAACACCTGTTCATCTTTGCTGGCCAAAGATATTTAACAACATGTCATCTTTGCACTATGGGCCAAAGAAATTCATCAACAGGTCATCTTTGTACTACAGGCCAAAGATATTCAACAACAGGTCATCTTTGCACTACGGGCCAAAGATATTCATCAACAGGTCATCTTTGCACTACGGGCCAAAGATATTCATCAACAATTCATCTTTGCACTACAGGCCAAAGATATTCATCAACATGTCATCTTTGCACTACGGCCAAAGATATTCATCAACAATTCATCTTTGCACTACAGGCCAAAGATATTCATCAACAGGTCATCTTTGCACTACGGCCAAAGATATTCATCAACAAGTCATCTTTGCACTATGGGCCAAAGATATTCATCAACAATTCATCTTTGCACTACAGGCCAAAGATATTCCTCAACAGTTCATATTTACACAACAGGCCAAATATATTAATATATCAAAGAAATATATAATCAATTCAGAATTTATATAAATAATAATTATAACCATGTTAATCAATTCATCTTTACACTTAAGCTACATATATTCAATTATAAATTCAATTGTCATGATCATACCAGTTAACAATTCATCTTTGCACTACAGGCCAAAGATATTCCTCAGTCACGATCATACCAATAATTTACCCATCTTTACACTCAAGTGAAAGAGAAATTCAACATCAGGGTTATAAAAATGTTATATATGATATTAAAAACAATATGATCAACAACTGCATTTATTTTCGAGAGCAACAATCATAAATCAACGATAATTTGGTTAGAAAAAGAAACCAATTTTTGTCGTGAATAGTACCGTTGAATAGTAACTCGTGAATAGTAACTCGTGAATAGTAACTCATGAATAGTACTCCGTATTCGTACATAGTACCGTATATGTAAATAATGTCATATACGTAAATAGTGCCATATACATGAATAGTGCCGTATACGTGAATAGTGCCGTATACGTGAATAGTAACCCCGACTCAAAAAGGTAGAAATTCCACAATAAAATCTATACCAATATTTCAGTATAATGATATTGAAAGAATAACATCATTATGAAGGATATAGCATCCCTTAATATCTCTTACTATCCCCTACATCAAAAGAGCAGCACTTCTGACTGGATATCGGATATGATGCTGAAGGAAACTTGCACTGATGAATAGAAACTCACAAAGTATCTAAATACTCACAAAATACACTCGATAATCTACAGAGAAAAAGAGAGAAAACTTATGAATTCTGGTGTGATTTTCAATTCTAACATAGCCCACTATTTATAGAAAAATGTTACCACGCCGAAGCAGACTTAACCTGTAACCTGATGGTTTTACCTGCTACTATTCCCACCCACCACATTTGAATAAAAATCTCAGCACATTTCTTCACCAACCAAGAGTGGGGCCCACCAATTCTAGAATTTTTTACCAAAATGATTAACTCCGAAAATTCAACAATTTCTGAACCAGTCATCTTGTAAAATTCATAACAAATCATACGTTCATTTTTAACTGTTCAAAATTTGTGGACATATACTCAACTTATATATGTATAACATATCCAAATATTACCACGATCCAACGGTCGGATTAAAAATTATAACCCTCGTAAAATATCTCAAAATTCCTAATTTGATTTTCAATACCTCCGTTCCGACAAAAATACAGATAAAACACCTCAACATTAACTCTCTCATTTTTAACCACAAAAATATATCCCTCATTTATATCTACATAAAATAAATATTTCCTTATCATATGAATCAATAATTAATTATTCACAAATAATATTACAAAATCACATTTATGACAACCAGGCCGTTCCCAGGAAAGAGGGGGCTTTCCAATAAGAATTTCTCCTTACTGGCGCGCAATTAGGTGACCAAACCTCTCCTTAGACAGAACTTTCTAGACATTGCCAATAATGTTATCTAATAATACTATTCAAATAATATGAATTATTGATCTGATAATGGGAAATACTGTGCAGTGACAATTATTGAACAACAATAATATAAAATTTTAACGTAGCAATTATTAAATCAATAAAATAAAATATTGAATAGTAATTACTGTAACAATTATTGAGTAGTGCCTTTTTACGTAAGAATCAATAATTTCAAAAATACTGTGCAATACCGTGTGCTATTGTGCAATAATGCGTATTACTGTATTTTAACCACCGGGTATTCCAACAGTGTTAACGGTAACAACTACGCCGTTATTTGTAAAAACTCAAATTTGTCGTTTTCTTCATCCGACAGTTATTCTGTTATGGGGCCCACAAATTGCTGCGCCGTCGTACGAATATTTCCAGACAGAAAGAATATTCCACGACCAAACGAATATTCCCCGACAACAATGAATATTTTATAACCACTTGTGTATTTTGAAAAAAAATTCATATATCACCCTTAACTTTAATATTGATCAATTTAACCATTTACTGAATATTATTATAAGAAAAATTGAATACTTTTATTTCATAAAATTCGGGGTCTTACAATCTCCCCTTCTTATGAAATTTCGTCCCCGAAATTTACGTACCTGGTATTTCGAAAAGTTGAGAATACCTTGATTTCATTTCAGATTCTATCTCCCGAGTCATCATGATTTCTCCATTGCTCATCTCCCGTGATAACTTCATTTGGGTTCCTCACTTGTTGGGAAGGCATGACAACCGCTCTCCCTTGAACTACCCGGCTTTGACTTGTCTGGGGCAGCATTTGGCGTCATCACTACCGTTGGAATATACTTTTATATAGGGCATATTCCTCCCTCAACTGCCTCGTCGTACTCCTGATTCATGATCTGAATCATCAATCTTCGATCCATATCAAATTCAGGTTGACCGCTCTGTACAGAATAATTCAAAACTCGATGTTGGGTTCTCCCAATTGCTTTCCAAAAAGAGAAATTCATATCATCTATTTTAGCCTTCTTAGATCGGACATCTCTTTCCATAATATCCACGTGTCGTGCGGCTTTTGCCCATGCATCACTGATTCTCACTCGTTCAGTTTTTTCTTCTTTCAGCTCAGATTCCATCTTTATCATCTTATACTCTGCCAAAGAATGCTTTTGTTCAAGCATCACATATCGGGTAACACAAGCTTGAATTGTTGCATCTTTTTGCTCCACGACCGCCTGTTGTTCTTCAGCCTGCTCTTCTAACTCATGAATACGATTTTGCAATTCTACATTTTGATCATATAATATCTCTAATAAATTCTCCTCAGGTGCTTCTTCTTCTTCACTCTCAACTACTACCTCCGCGACTAGCTCGGGTGCAACTATCAATTCTTCACTCACCACATGGATTTCTCTAATTCCTTCTTCGCCTGACATCACATTATCCTGGTTGATGATTAGAGGTATTCCCACGGTCTCATTCACTCCATTGTTAACATTCTCAGCAGCCATTCTCAAATATTGCCATAAAACAAGGGTTAATTAAATAAATTAGCATATCACATAATATCCCGATATTATGACTGACCAACAAATAAGCTTAGGTATGACACACTAGCGAACGATTTACTCATCTCTCCCCTCCTAGTTATATGACCATATCCCTAAGCTCTGATACCAACTGTGACGACCACAAAATAGGTCCATTCCATCCAACCTATTCCGAGTTGCCAAATACATAGTACAGAAAACAACTACAACTTTATTACAACAAATGTCGTGCAAAATACAACAACACATATGCTGTGAGTTTGGATACAAATATATACCAAATGTGGCTCATGTCCCAACTGTGGATAGCACCTCACAATGACACCTTACATAAAGGTATAGTCAAAAACTGTTTCAGAAATTAGAATATTTGGGAAGTGCTCAAGGAAACCTTTGTACATGGGAGGCCATGCTTCTAGGTTATGATAGATATCATATGGCCACATAATTATCCTTGGTTGACCCAATATACCCCAAAGAAAAACGAGAAGATTACTATCATATTCTTCCCAATGGTGAGTCTTCTCTTGACTTATCATTATCTCACTGTCTCTAATTGAGAATTATACTTCAAACAAACACCAAGATTATATAGGTAGTGCTCGTAAATATACTCAGTAAGTGGATGAGCACAATCCTGTCTTATGATGACACGAGGTTGTATATCATTAGACATCTTGTATGATAGTGGCAAAAACAACCTCCCAACGTTGGGTTCGCTTCACCCCAGATGATTCACCAAATATAACTACTAAATGATGACCACCGTTCTATTCCCCTGTTACCCCCGCTCGACCCAGCTACACTCTTATTACCTAAAAGGTATTGTGAAACAGAAGGGTGAGCACAACTAGCCCAGTAAAGAATATCATGACTAAAGATAAATAAGTTATCAATAGCCTTCAACAGAATTAAATCAGAGATTTAGAACATATGGTAGATGATAAAAATTTCAACCATAGTTGCAGCGGAACGAGCAATCCATTAGAAGAGTCAAATAGACTATAAAGTCTATTATCTTCTCCATGTTAAAAATCCACCAACAATGTTTTATCCCTATAACATCAATCAACAATTCTGGTCCACAATCATATGAATAACTCATAATCATGACTGTAGTTCAAAATTTCCCTTCTCATCCAGGACGAAGATAATTTTTATCACCTATATTTACTTGAAACATCAAAGACCATGGTTACACCAAATCACATTTCCTGTTCATAATCATACTAATAGCTTCATCTTTGCACTACGGCCAAGGATATTCATTTATATCACCAGTTGGTCATGTTCATCTCAACACCTGTTCATCTTTGCTGGCCAAAGATATTTAACAACATGTCATCTTTGCACTACGGGCCAAAGATATTCATCAACAAGTCATCTTTGCACTACAGGCCAAAGATATTCAACAACAGGTCATCTTTGCACTACGGGCCAAAGATATTCATCAACAGGTCATCTTTGCACTACGGCCAAATATATTCATCAATAATTTATCTTTGCACTACAGGCCAAAGATATTCATCAACAGGTCATCTTTGCACTACGGCCAAAAATATTCATCAACAAGTCATCTTTTCATTACGGGCCAAAGATATTAATCAACATTTCATCTTTGCACTACAGGCCAAAGATATTCCTCAACAATTCATATTTGCACAATAGGCCAAATATATTAATATCTCAAAGAAATATATAATCAATTCAGAATTTATATAAACAATAATTATAACCATGTTAATCAATTCATCTTTACACTTAAGCTAAAGATATTCAATTATAAATTCAATGGTCATGAACATACCAGTTAACAATTCATCTTTGCACTACAGGCCAAAGATATTCCTCAGTCACGATCATACCAATAATTTACCCATCTTTACACTCAAGTGAAAGAGAAATTTAATATCAGGGTTATAAAAATGTTATATATGATAATAAAAACAATATGATCAATAACTGCATTTATTTTCGAGAGCAACAATCATAAATTAACGATAATTTGGTTAGAAAAAGAAACTAATTTTTGTCGTGAATAGTAACTTGTGAATAGTAACTCATGAATAGTAACTCGTGAATAGTAACTAATGAATAGTAACTCATGAATAGTACTCCGTATTCGTACATAGTACCATATACGTAAATAATGTCATATACGTAAATAGTGCCATATACATGAATAGTGCCGTATATGTGAATAGTGCCGTATACGTGAATAGTAACCCCGACTTAAAAAGGTAGAAATTCTACAATAAAATCTATACCAATATTTCAGTATAATGATATTGAAAGAATAACATCATTATGAAGGAAATAACATCCCTTAATATCCCTTACTATCCCTTACCTCAAAAGAGCTGCACTTCTAACTGGATATCGGATATGACGCTGAAGGAAACTTGCACTGATGAATAGAAACTCACAAAGTATCTAAATACTCACAAAATACACTCGATAATCTACAGAGAAAAAGAGAGAAAACTTATGAATTCTGGTGTGATTTTCAATTCTAACATAGCCCACTATTTATAGAAAAATGTTAGCACGCCGAAGCAGACTTAACCTGCAACCTGATGGTTTTACCTGCTACTATTCCCACCCACCACATTTGAATAAAAATCTCAGCACATTTCTTCACCAACCAAGAGTGGGGCCCTCCAATTCTAGAATTTTTCACCAAAATGATTAACTCCGAAAATTCAACAATTTCTGAACCAGTCATCTCGTAAAATTCATAACAAATCATACATTCATTTTTAACTGTTCAAAATTTGTGGACATATACTCAACTTATATATGTATAACATATCCAAATATTACCACGATCCAACGGTCGGATTAAAAATTATAACCCTCGCAAAATATCTCATAATTCCTAATTTTATTTTCAATACCTCCGTTCCGACAAAAATACAGATAAAACACCTCAACATTAACTCCTTCATTTTTTACCACAATAATATATCCCTCATTTATATCCACATAAAATAAATATTTTCTTATCATATGAATCAATAATTAATTATGCACAAATAATATTACAGAATCACATTTATGAAAACCAGACCGTTCCCAGGAAAGAGGGGGCTTTCCAATAAGAATTTCTCCTTACTGGCGCGCAATTAGGTGACCAAACCTCTCCTTAGACAGAACTTTCTAGACATTGCCAATAATGTTATCTAATAATACTATTCAAATAATATGAATTATTGATCTGATAATGGGAAATACTGTGCAGTGACAATTATTGAACAACAATAATATAAAATTTTAATGTAGCAATTATTGAATCAATAAAATAAAATATTGAACACTAATTACTGTAACAATTATTGAGTAGTGCCTTCTTACGTAAGAATCAATAATTTCAAAAATACTGTGCAATACCGTGTGCTACTGTGCAATAACGCGTATTACTGTATTTTAACCACAGGGTATTTCAACAGTGTTAACGGTAACAACTACGCCGTTATTTGTAAAAACTCAAATTTGTCGTTTTCTTCATACGACATTTATTATGTTATGGGGCTCACAAATGGCTGCGCCGTCGTATGAATATTCCACGACCAAACGAATATTCCCCGACAACAATGAATATTTTATAACCACTTGTGTATTTTGAAAAAAAAATTCATATATCACCCTTAAATTTAACATTTATCAATTTAACCATTTACTGAATAGTAATTATAAGAAAAATTGAATACTTTTATTTCATAAAATTCGGGGTCTTACAATCGCCCCTCCTTATGAAATTTTATCCCCGAAATTTACGTACCTGATATTTCGAAAAGTTGAGAATACCTTGATTTTATTTCAGATTTTATCTCCCGGGTCATCATGATTTCTCCATTGCTCATCTCTCGTGATAACTTCATTTGGGTTCCTCACTTGTTGGGAAGTCATGACAACCGCTCTCCCTTGAACTACCCAGCTTTGACTTGTCTGGGGCAGCATTTGGCGTCATCACTACCGTTGGAATATACTTTTATATAGGGCATATTCCTCTCTCAACTGCCTCGTCGTACTCCTGATTCATGATCTGAATCATCAATCTTCGATCCATATCGAATTCAGGTTGACCGCTCTGTACATGATAATTCAAAACTCGATGTTGGGTTCTCCCAATTGCTTTCCAAAAAGAGAAATTCATATCATCTATTTTAGCCTTCTTAGATCGGACATCTCTTTTCACAATATCCACGTGTCGTGCGGCTTTTGCCCAAGCATCACTTATTTTCTCTCGTTCAGTTTTTTCTTCTTTCAGCTCAGATTCCATCTTCATCATCTTATACTCTGCCAAAGAATGCTTCTGTTCAAGCATCACATATCGGGTAACACAAGCTTGAATTGTTGCATCCCTTTGCTCCAAGACCGCCTGTCGTTCTTTAGCCTGCTCTTCTAACTCATGAATACGATTTTGCAATTCTACATTTTGATCATATAATACCTCTAATAAATTCTCCTCAGGTGCTTCTTCTTCTTCACTCTCAGCTGCTACCTCTACGACTAACTCGGGTGCAACTATCAATTCTTCACTCACCACATGGATTTCTCTAATTCCTTCTTCGCCTGACATCACATTATCCTGGTTGATGATTAGAGGTATCCCTACGGTCTCATTCATTCCATTGTTAACATTCTCAGCAGCTATTCTCAAATACTACCATAAAACAAGGGTTAATTAAACAAATTAGCATATCACATAATATCCCGATATTATGACAGACCAACAAATAAGCTTAGGTAGGACACACTAACGAAGGATTTACTCATCTCTCCCCTCCTAGTTATATTCCCTGATCTCCACCAGAGACCATATCCCTAAGCTCTGATACCAACTGTGACGACCCCAAAATAGGTCCATTCTATCCAACCTATTCTGAGTTGCCAAATACATAGTACAGAAAACAACTACAACTTTATTACAACAAATGTCGTGCAAAATACAACAACACATATGCTGTGAGTTTGGATACAAATATATACCAAATGTGACTCATGTCCCGACCGTGGACAGCACCTCACAATGACACCTTACATAAAGGTATAGTCAAAAACTGTTTTAGAAATTAGAATCTTTGGGAAGTGCTCAAGAAAAACTTTGTACATGGGAGGCCATGCTTCTAGGTTATGATAGATATCATATGGCCACATAATTATCCTTGGTTGACCCAATATACCCCAAAGAAAAATGAGAAGATTACTATCATATTCTTCCCAATGGTGAGTCTTCTCTTGACTTATCATTATCTCCACTGTCTCTAATTGAGAATTATACTTCAAACAAACACCAAGATTATATAGGTAGTGCTCGTAAATATACTCAGTAAGTGGATGAGCACAATCCTGTCTTATGATGAAACGAGGTTGTATATAATTAGACATCTTGTATGATAGTGGCAAAATAACCTCCCAACGTTGGGTTCGCTTCACCCTAGATGATTCACCGAATATAACTATTAAATGATGACCACCGTTCTATTCCCCTGTTACCCCCGCTCGACCCAGCTACACTCTTATTACGTAAAAGGTATTGTGAAACAGAAGGGTGAGCACAACTAGCCCAGTAAAGAATATCATGACTAAAGATAAATAAGTTATCAATAGCCTTTAACAGAATTAAATCAGAGATTTAGAACATATGGTAGATGATAAAAATTTCAACCATAGTTGCAGCGGAACGAGCAATCCATTAGAAGAGTCAAATAGACTATAAAGTCTATTATCTTCTTCATGTTAAAAATCCACCAACAATATTTTATCCCTGTAACATCAATCAACAATTCTGGTCCACAATTATATGAATAACTCATAATCATGATTGTAGTTCTAAATTCCCCTTCTCATCTAGGACGAAGATAATTTTCATCACTTATCTTTACCTGATATATCAAAGATCATGGTTACACCAAATCACATTTCCTATTCATAATCATACTAATAACTTCATATTTGCCCCACGGCCAAAGATATTCATTTATATCACTAGTTGGTCATGTTCATCTCAACACCTGTTCATCTTTGCACTACTGGCCAAAGATATTCAACAACATGTCATCTTTGCACTACGGGCCAAAGATATTCATCAACAGGTCATCTTTGCACTACAGGCCAAAGATATTCAACAACAGGTCATCTTTGCACTACGGGCCAAAGATATTCATCAACAGGTCATCTTTGCACTACGCGCCAAAGATATTCATCAATAATTCATCTTTGCACTACAGGCCAAAGATATTCATCAACAATTCATCTTTGCACTACAGGCCAAAGATATTCATCAACCGGTCATCTTTGCACTACGACCAAATATATTCATCAACAAGTCATCTTTGCATTACGGGCCAAAGATATTCATCAACAATTCATCTTTGCACTACAGGCCAAAGATATTCCTCAACAGTTCATATTTGCACAACAGGCCAAATATATTAATATCTCAAAGAAATATATAATCAATTCAGAATTTATATAAACAATAATTATAACCATGTTAATCAATTCATCTTTACACTTAAGCTAAAGATATTCAATTATAAATTCAATGGTAATGATCATACCAGTTAACAATTCATCTTTGCACTACAGGCTAAATATATTCCTCAATCACAATCATACCAATAATTTACCCATCTTTACACTCAAGTGAAAGAGAAATTCAACATCAGGGTTATAAAAATGTTATATATGATAATAAAAACAATATGATCAACAACTGCATTTATTTTCAAGAGCAACAATCATAAATCAATGATAATTTGGTTAGAAAAAGAAACTAATTTTTGTCGTGAATAGTACCGTTGAATAGTAACTCGTGAATAGTAACTCGTGAATAGTAACTCGTGAATAGTACTCCGTATTCGTACATAGTACCGTATACGTTAATAATGTCATATACGTAAATAGTGCCATATACATGAATAGTGCCGTATACGTGAATAGTGCCGTATACGTGAATAGTAACCCCGACTCAAAAAGGTAGAAATTCCACAATAAAATCCATACCAATATTTCAGTATAATGATATTGAAAGAATAACATCATTATGAAGGATATAGCATCCCTTAATATCCCTTACTATCCCCTACCTCAAAAGAGCAGCACTTCTGACTGAATATCGGATATGACGCTGAAGGAAACTTGCACTAATGAATAGAAACTCACAAAGTATCTAAATACTCACAAAATACACTCGATAATCTACAGAGAAAAAGAGAGAAAACTTATGAATTCTGGTGTGATTTTCAATTCTAACTTAGCCCTCTATTTATAAGAAAATATTAGCACGCCGAAGCAGACTTAACCTGCAACCTGATGGCTTTACCTGCTACTATTCCCACCCACCATATTTGAATAAAAATCTCAGCACATTTCTTCACCAACCAAGAGTGGGGCCCACCAATTCTAGAATTTTCTACCAAAATGATGAATTCCGAAACTTCAACAATTTCTGAACCAGTTATCTCGTAAAATTCATAATAAATCATATGTTCATTTTTAATAGTTCAAAATTTGTGGACATATACTCAACTTATATATGTATAACATATCCAAATATTACCACGATCCAACGGTCGGATTAAAAATTATAACCCTCGTAAAATATCTCAAAAACCCTAATTTAATTTTCAATACCTCCGTTCCGACAAAAATACAGATAAAACACCTCAACATTAACTCCTTCATTTTTAACCACAAAAATATATCACTCATTTATATCCACATAAAATAAATATTTCCTTATTATATGAAACAATAATTAATTATTCACAAATAATATTACAGAATCACATTTATGACAACCAGGCCGTTCCCAAGAAAGAGGGAGCTTTTCAATAAGAATTTTTCCTTACTGGCGCGCAATTCGGTGACCAAACCTCTCCTTAGACAGAGCTTTCTAGACATTGCCAATAATGTTATCTAATAATACTATTCAAATAATATAAATTATTGATCCGATAATGGAAAATAATGTGCAGTGACAATTATTGAACAACAATAATATAAAATTTTAACGTAGCAATTATTGAATCAATGAAATAAAATATTGAACACTAATTACTGTAACAATTATTGAGTAGTGCCTTCTTACGTAAGAATCAATAATTTCAAAAATACTGTGCAATACCGTGTGCTACTGTGCAATAACGCGTATTACTGTATTTTAACCACCGGGTATTCCAACAGTATTAACGGTAACAACTACGCCGTTATTTGTAAAAACTCAAATTTGTCATTTTCTTCATCCGATAGTTATTCTATTATGGGGCCCACAAATGGCTGCGCCGTCGTACGAATATTCCCCGACAGAAAGAATATTCCATGACCAAACGAATATTCCCCGACAACAATGAATATTTTATAACCACTTGTGTATTTTGAAAAAAAATTCATATATCACCCTTAACTTTAACATTTATCAATTTAACCAATTACTGAATAGTAATTATAAGAAAAATTGAATACTTTTATTTCATAAAATTCGGGGTCTTACACTCCCCCTTCCTCTTCAATGTTGATATGTTATTCGCATACAAAGGAAATCTTCATCAACGCAGATCTGATCGAAAGATGGAAAGACAGGGGATATTTTGTCGGTCGATTGAAGAAAGAGATATGGCTCTGTTTTGTTTTGTTTTGTTTTGTTTTAATAGAGAATAAAAAATAATTTGCCAAATTTACCGTTACTTCAACATTTTAATTTAAAAAAAGGGTGAAGAAATTATTATTTTTAAGGCACATTAGCTGCAGATGGCCCCACTTCAATGGCCACATCAACAATTTTTGACATAGTAGGGCCAATTGAATGAAAGTGAAAAAAATTAATAGTCCAATCATCTAATTGACAAAATTGAAAAGTGGATCATCGAAGTGGAATATAACCTATAGTTTAGGGTATTAAATTATATTTAAGCCTAAATTAAATTAGACTTTTATTTCATAGAAGTTGAGATCTTACACTTCCTCATGTTATTTATCTAACAAATAAATCAACCACGAGGCACACATAATATAATATATACTATCATTAATCCTATAAGATATTTAATTAATTTTAGGTTAATGATTTAATTAATCAATAATATTTTCCTTAAGTGATAAACACTTATTAAATCTTTAAAAAAAATTTTATAATTGTTTAATTAATGTGTTTCATAAATTCTCTTTATTTTTAATCGCCATCATCATTTAATTACTATTTAATATTATTTAAATAATAATTAATTAATTACCATTAGTTATCATTTAATAATAAATAATAACTAATTATGTTTATTTATTATTTAATGTAATCAAATACTGAGTAATCAAATTATTAATCTTATTTCTCTTTAATTATTATTTAATATTCATTAAAACTAATTAATTAATTATTTATTTATGACTAATAAATAATTACTTTATTAAACTTATTAGTCTTTAATTATTATTTAACATTAATTAAATAATAATTAATTAATATTTGTCCTTATTTATTATTTAATATTAATTAAATAATAAATAATTAATTTATTAATTTTATGTTACTTAAATAACATGTAAGTAAGTAATTACCATTATTTATTACTTAATCTTACTTAAATAATAAATAATTAGTTTATCTACTTAAACATTCTTTAATCATTATTTAATATAAATTAAATAATAATTAATTATTTATCTAACCCTATTTATTATTTAATCTTAATTAAATAATAAATAGTTAATTTAATAACACTAATTCAATTTAATTATTACTTAATAATAATTAAATAGTTATTTACAATTTAAAAATATTTAATTAGTTTAATAATCAACTAGTGGCATTAAAAATTTATTAGTTAGTAATTTTAAATGATTTAAAATGGTTTAAACCATTAATTACACTAATAATTACTTAGTTACACTGAAAAATTTTCAATTAAATATTAAAATATTCTATATTAATTTAGAAAAATTTTGGTCCAAGACTCGACCTAAGAACCGACCGGAAAAGTGGTGAGCCGGTTGCCAGAATGTTCTGGCCGGTTCACCGGGAAAAAAAACGATAGTAGCTACCTTAATTTTTCTGATTTTTCCAGATTTGGGGTCCTTCAGTAAAACTTGAATAAAATAAAATCTAAAACTCCGATTGATGTCTAGTCGGTCTCATTGGATTTGTATCTTTCCGAACTATAAGATTTCATCATCAAAATGCAAATTTGGACATGTTTTGGTTACTGAAAATGGCCAGAAACCGGACTACTTTGCACAGTCTTTCAACAGTGAGGTGTTCTTAGAAAAAAATTTCATATCTTACTCATTTTAAAACATTTTTGCATGCTTCAAAGGGGATTTTGTTCTTAACTTACATATCTAGCATACCAAGAAAGAAAATGACAAAAATTATTAGTAATTTTCAAAATGAAAAACTTCAATCACACCTCTGATTAAGTTTTACGATAAAACTTCTTTTCATGCATTTTACCAAGCTTTTCTACACAACCACATACAAATACACATGTTAAACCCATTTAACTCTATATCTACCATTCTAGTATGATTACAGCCCTTTAAAGCTTGATCTCCATGTATCTAACATAAAAATATACAAAGCATACAAGATTAAGGGTTTTTTTATACTTTTGAAAATACTTTCTTTTCCTTCTTCTTGATCATATTTTAAACACATAAGTAAGATCCAAACTTGAAACCATAGAAAACATGTAGATTTAGGGTTTTGAACTCCAAGTACATAGGTTATTTATTTTGTAAAACCAACAAAAGACATGAAATTAAAGCTTAGGATTTATTAATATTTTTACCTTGATCTAAATGCACACTTTCTTGTTTTACCAAAGTAAGAGATAAATTTTGGATTCATAAGACTCAAATATCTTCTCCCCTTCCTTTTCTATGGCTGCCGCCCACTCACCCTTTCTCTCTCTGTGTGTTTTGTTTTTGTTAGTTGAGTTTGGAAGGAAGTGTAAACTTTATTTACTAATGAGGTGTGGGTTTATATAAGTAGTAAAAATATGCATATACCATATCTATATGTATATGTATATTACCCACATTTCTTGCTTTACTTGATCGAATATACAAAATAATTTGGATAAGGATTAGGGTGACACATGGGCTAGGGAGTGGGTGAAGAGTTGGTGACCAACTTTGACAAATAAGAGATCAAAAATAATTTTAGTCACATTCCTTAAAACACCCACAAGGGGCTGGGTACTCCCCCCCTTACTTTGCTCCAATTTGGTTTATTTTTATTGTTAAATTTGATTAATCCAATGACCTAAAAGTCCCTCTTCAATTGGGCTAGAAGTTAGGCCATTTTATTTAATGTTTGGGTTTTTAAATTAATTAGTTTGGGCCATGTAAAATGACATTGTAAGACCCCGAATTTTATGAAATAAAAGTATTCAATTTTTTTTTATAATTACTATTCAGTAAATGGTTAAATTGATAAAAAGTTAAAGTTATGTGTGAAATGTGAATATTTTTCAAAATAAGCAAGTGGTTATAAAATATTCATTTTGTCGGGAAATATTCATTTGGTCGTGGAATATTCTTCCTGTCGGGGAATATTCGTACGACGACGCAGCTATTTGTGGGCCCCATAACGGAAAGCGATTGGATAAAGAAAACGACAAAATTGAGTTTTTATAATTAACGACGTAGTTGTTACCGTTAACACTATTGGAATACCCGGTGGTTAAAATACAGTAATACGCGTTATTGCACAGTAGCACACGGTATTGCACAGTATTTTTGAAATTATTGATTCTTACGTAAGAAGACACTATTGAATAATTGTCATAGTAATTACTGTTCAATATTTTATTTTATTGATTCAATAATTGCTGCATTGATATTTTATATTATTATTGTTTCAATAATTGTTGCTGCACAGTATTTTCCATTATCAGATCAATAATTCATATTATTTGAATAATATTATTAGATAACATTATTGACAATGTCTAGAAAGTTCTGTCTAAGGAGAGGTTTAGTCACTTAATTGCGCGCTAGTAAGGAGAAATTCTTATTGGAAAGCCCTCTCTTTCCTGGGAACGGCCTGATTGTCATAAATGTGATTCTGTAATATTATTTGTGCATAATTAATTATTGATTCATATGATAAGAAAATATTTATTTTATGTGGATATAAATGAGGGATATATTATTGTGGTAAAAAATGAAGGAGTTAATGTTGAGGTGTTTTATCTGTATTTTTGTCGGAACGGAGGTATTGAAAATCAAATTAGGATTTTTGAGATATTTTGCGAGGGTTATAATTTTTAATCCGACCGTTGGATCGTGGTAATATTTGGATATGTTATACATATATAAGTTGAGTATATGTCCACAAATTTTGAACCGTTAAAAATGAACATATGATTTATTATGAATTTTACGAGATAACTGGTTCAGAAATTGTTGAAGTTTCGGAATTCATTATTTTGGTAAAAAATTCTAGAATTGGTGGGCCCCACTCTTGGTTGGTAAAGAAATGTGCTGAAATTTTTATTCAAATATGGTGGGTGGGAATAGTAGCAGGTAAAGCCATCAGGTTGCAGGTTAAGTCTGCTTCGGCGTGCTAACATTTTCCTATAAATAGAGGGCTAAGTTAGAATTGAAAATCACACCAGAAACAAGTTTTCTCTCTTTCTCTCTCTATATTATGAAGTATATTTTGTGAGTATTTAGATACTTTGAGAGTTGCTATTCAGTACAAGTTTCCTTCGGCTTTGCATTCCAATCAGAAATACTGTACTTTTGAGGTAAAGGATAGTAAGGGATTTTAAGGGTTGTTATGTTTTTCAGTTTCGTAATTTTTCTGACCTTCAAAAATTTTGGAAAAATTTGAAATGATATTTTGATGAGTTTTCTTGATTGTGTCCAAAAATGGTGATTTTTGGATGTATAGATTGAGAGTTATGAATTTTATGAGAAAAGACTATTTTAAAAGTAATCGCTTATAATTCCTTGTGGTTAACTCCAAAATTGATGAAATTTTTATTGGGAGTACATGTATATGATAGAAGTATACTCTGTAAATTTCAGAATTTTTGGACAAAAGTAAAATTTTTGCTAAATGTCTAAATATTCGGCTGTTTTGGCCATATGAAAAATAGTAAATGACTTTTAAAAATTCTGAGAAAAATATATGTTCACTATGGGACTATATTATACTAAATTCCAGAAAAGAAATATTTTTGGAACTGATTTGGTATTTTTCATGAAAATGATCTAGTTATGAGTAAATGAATTAAATATGTTATGTGAAGTAAGAAAATTGAAAAATAGGATTTTATGACTTGAGAATCCTATATGAGGTATATGCAGATTTTTGATGAGGGTTTTGGTTATTGGTGATGAAATCTTATGAGTTTGACATTTTAGAATGATTAAATATATTATTTTAGTAAAGTATAAACAATTAAAATAAATTGTTTATTAATTTAAGAAATGTTATTCTTTCAATATCATTATACCGAAATATTGGTATGGATTTTATTGTGGAATTTTTACCTTTTTGAGTCAGGGTTACTATTCACGAGTTACTATTCAGGAGTTACTATTCACGAGTTACTATTCACGATAAAATTGGTTTCTTTTTCTAACCAAATTATAGTTGATTTATGAATATTACTCTTGAGATTAAATCTATATGTTGATCATATTATTTTTATTATCATATATAACATTTTTATAACCTTGATGTTGAAATTCTCTTTCACTTGAATGTAAAGATGGGTAGATTATTGGTATGATCATGACTTTGGATTCTCTTTGGCCAGTAGTGCAAAGTTGAATTATTGACTAGTATGATCATGACCATTGAATTTATAATTTAATATCTTAGGCTTAAGTGCAAAGGTGAAATGATCAACATGGTTATAATTATTGTTTATATAAATGATTATATATTTCTTTGAGATATTAATATATTTGGCCTGTAGTGCAAATATAAACTGTTGATGAATATATTTGGTCGTAGTGCAAATATGAACTGTTGAGGAATATCTTTGGCCTGTAGTGCAAAGATGAAATATTGATGAATATCTTTGGCATGTAGTGCAAAGATGAATTGTTGATGAATATCTTTGGCCCGTAGTGCAAAGATAACATGTTATTGAATATCTCTGGCCAGTAGTGCAAAGATAAACAGATGTTGAGATAAACATGACCAACTGGTGATATAAATGAATATCTTTGGCCGTAGTGCAAAGATGAATTTATTAGTATGATTATGAACATGAACTGTGATTTGGTATAACCATGATCTTTGATGTTTCAGGTAAAGACAGGTGATGAAAATATTCTTCGTCGTGGGTGCGAAGAAAAATTTAGAATCATAATTATGATTATGAGTTATTTATATGATTGTGGACCAGAACTGTTGATTGATGTTACAGGGATAAAACATTGTTGGTGGATTTTTAACATGGAGAAGATAATAGACTTTATAGTCTATTTGACTCTTCTAATGGATTGCTCGTTCCGCTGCAACTATGGTTGAAATTTTTATCATTTACCATATGTTCTAAATCTTTGATTTATTATTGATGAAGGCTATTGATAATTTAATTATCTTTAGTCATGATATTCTTTACTGAGCTAGTTGTGCTCACCCTTTTGCTTCACAATTCCTTTCAGGTAATAAGAGTGTAGCTGGGTCGAGCGGGGGTAACAAGGGAATAGAATGGTGGTCATCATTTAATAGTTATATTTGGTGAAGAAAATAGGCTGAGGCGAACCCAACGTTGGAAGGGTGTTTTATCACTATCATACAAGATGTCTAATGACATACAACCTCGTGCCATCATAAGACAGGGTTGTGCTCATCCACTTGCTGAGTATATCTATGGGCACTACCTATATAATCTTGGTGTTTGTTTGAAGCATAATTCACGATTAAAGACAGTGGAGATAATGATAAGTCAAGAGAAGACTCACCATTGGAAAGAATATGATAGTAATCTTCTCGTTTTTCTTTGGGGTCTATTGGGTCAACCAAGGATAATTCTGTGGCCATATGATATCTATCATAACCTAGACGCGTGGTCTCCCATTTACGAAGGTTTCCTTGAGCACTTCCTAGAGATTCTAATTTCTAAAATAATTTTTGACTATACCTTTATGTAAGGTGTCATTGTGAGGTGATGTCCACGGTTGGAATACGAGTCACATTTGGTATATATTTGTATCCAAACTCACAGCATATGTGTTGTTGTATTTTGTACGACAATTGTTGTAATAAAGTTGTAGTTATTTTCTGTACCATGTATTTGGCGACTCAGAATAGGTTGGATGGAATGGACCTATTTTGGGGTTGTCACAGACATGGTCCAACATTTTAACTTTACATTACCCTAATTATTTAATTAGGGTTTCCATTCATCTCATTTTGGAATTTAATTGATTACTTATGTACATTTAATTTTATAACCCAATTAGTCTTGTTTTAATTAGGTTTAAAATAAATAATAAATTGGGATAATAAGATTAATCTCTTAGGTTAGTATAATTTTAAATACTAATATTCTACAATACCATAACCCTTAGGTTACTTAATTTTCCATACCTAATGTATAATTAAGTTATGTGGCATTCTTATTACATCTCTTTATAAATTAAATAAATATATATACACATTAATATTATATATATATATATATATATATATATATATATATATATATATATATATATATATATATTCATTTAATCACTTTTCTAACCCACATCGGTCATTACACATTTATCGTCATTGCTAAATAATTATAATATCCATTTGTCCATATACTTAATCATTACATGTCACAAAGTTTTCAATATCCTTAATAATTAATTAATATATTTATTTACAACGTGACTTAATTCTTGGTTATTATAACATGACTATAATTTACAAATACAACAAAAGATTGCCAGGGGAATCTAGGGTTTATAACCTCCAAAGAGAGTCAGAAAAATCTCAAAAAAATTAATATATATGTATAGACTTTATCTAGTGTACATTTTCATCAAATGCAATGAACTCTCAGGAAATAGCTGAAAAGTTTGCAGAGACTCAGGTGATTATTCTTTCTGTTGAGCGAAAGTGTCTGCATTGCTTTTAAAGATTTCTTGCAACCAGACACTTTCGCTCAATAGAAGGAACAATCCGAAGGTGCATTTAGTCAGGTTCAGTCACAGCTTATGTTCTCTGATGGTTTAAAAGCAGCTTTCCAGGTCATCCAGATGGTCCTGGACTGACATGCTTTTAATAATGATGTCTTCCACATAGACCTCCATGCTTTTGTCTAGCTGCCTTGTGAGCACATAGTTCATCATTCACTGATACGTCGTCCCGACAATGAGTAATCCAAAGGTCATTTTTCGGTAAGCATATATAGTCCGATGAGTGATGAAACTGGTCTTTAGGATATCCTCCTTCCTCATCGAGATTTGATGGTATCAATTAGCTGATCAATAAATCTTTATGGCATGCCTTATTCAAATCTGTATAGTCGATGCATAGCCTCCATTTCCTATTCTGCTTCTGTACCAATACCACATTCGCTAGCCATTCTGGGTAGTCAATCTCGAAGATGAAATCTTCCTCCATAAGCTTTGCAATCTCTTCATCTATGATTTTCTGTCTTTATGGGGAAAAAATCCTTCTTTTTTTATGACCGATTTCTTTTTGGGATCCGCATGCAACCTGTGCAATGCGACCGATTCATCTACCCCTGGCATGTCACTGGGTACCCAAGCAAAGATGTCGACATACACCCAAAGTAGATCAATCAGCCCAGTTCGAAATGGTTCTATCAATCTCGAACCAATCTTTATCAATTTATCTTTATTCCCCGAGATCAGTTCTACATCCTATGTCTCTTTAGCAGGCAAGGCAAGTGGCTCCGTACTACTTTCAGTAAATGACTCTATCTCGATAGCCATTGTCTGCTTATGCTTGCTTACCCCAACTCCCGATGAGATCAATGTATTCTGATAACACTTTTGGGCAATATCAAGATTACCTTTTACCTCCCCAATCCCGTTCGGTGTCGAAAACTTGATCTTGAAGTTTGTTATGGAGGTAACTGCCTGCAACGCTGCCAGGGTCGGCCTTCCTAAGATTGAATTGTATGTCGAATCCATCTAGACCATAAAAATATCTAACCATTATTTCTACTTGTTGAGGTGAGGTTTCGAACATGACTTGCAACTAAATTGTGCCCGACACAGGCACTGGATCTCCACTAAACCCGTATAAAGGGCCTTCCGGCCCTAATTTTATCTTTCTTCCATCTAGATCTAGCCTTTGTTAAGCATGGGTATACAGTATGTCGACTGAGGACCCATTTTTGATCATTATTCTTCTCATGTCCACTGGTCTGACCTGGGCAGTTATCACCAACGCCCCATCATGTGGTTCTGTGGGATAGTCTTTATCCGAGAAGGAAATGACTGTCCCTGGGAAAGCCCGATCCCTTCTGACTATTGAACCCGTTACCGATAACAATGTATCTAGATGCTCGCTCCTCTTCTTTTCGGTCACACGCCCTACAGAACCGCCCAAAATAACATCAATTACGCCTCGAACAGGCTGGTTTTGTTTTGGTTGTGTGTCATGTACCTTCCCTCTGCTTTCCTCCCTTTGTTGTGCCTCGACATTTTCCCGACCTGCTACATACTAAACCAACTGGTCGTTCTGCACATTCTTTTTTATCAGATCCCTTAAGTCATAGCACTTCTCCGTTGAATGTCCCGAGCTCTGATGATATTCACAGAATTTGTTATGGTTCCTCTTCCCAGGATTCGGGGTCGTCGAGCAAGGCTCATAGAAAGGTTTGTTTCGGATCTCCTCCAATATCTTAGTACGATTGGTATTGATAGGGGTATAGAGTTTGTTGACATTTCTATTCTGAAAGGGTGGTCGGCCACTTCCCGATCCCCCATTGTTGTAATTCTTTTTCCCCTAATTATTGTCCGACCGTTAATAAGTCTATTTGTCTCGGTCCTTAGACTTTTCATAAGACTGTGAGTGTGGCTTAAAGTTTCCCATAGCTTCCTCTATGGCGATGAACCCTTCAGCCTGATGAAAAGCTTCAGATAGGTCACTAGGAGGATTGATAACTATGTCTATCATCAGCTTCTTTGACTTTCCTATGTCAAGACCCATTGTGAAGAATCCTAGGGCCCGAGGTGAATTTAATTCTGCCACTGGCCCCACCGCTTCTCGGAACCTCTTGACATAGTGACCGAGGCTTTCATCCAAACGCTGTCTCACCTGCATGAGTAAAGCAGTGATCTTTCATCTTCTTTTATTACTCCAAAATTGAGCATGTATCTTTTCCTGAAGATCGCTTCACAAACTAATCGATCCCAATGCCAAGGTTCTCATCCATTCTCGGACACTCTTTTTTAAATTTGTAGCAAACATGTGACACTTGGCTACATCTGAATGCCCGTAATACGTCATGAGTCTATCATACATATCAGAGTGGTCATAGGGATCCCCAAATCCATCAAAAGTCTCTATTGGGCGCATCTTTTTCTTCGGGTCAGCTATGACCTAGTTGATTTCAGGCGAGAATGGTGAATTGGGGCAGCTCAATGGTGTTCCCATCTGATTTTATGATGCCAACAACTTTTCCAACTCTGCAACTCTTTTGGCCAGGGGTTCGAATTCGTCTTTGCGAGGGGACGACATTGACCTGTCCCTCTCATATTCAGGAGACGCGACCCTCCTCCTCTGTCCCGATCTGTCCGGATGCTCACATTTTCTGTCTTGGGAACGACTCCTTCGTCTGTTTCTTCCTTTCCGAGAGTGACTCCTAGGTCTGCTCCTGTTTCTACCTGATCTGTCCGGACGAGGTGTCCTAGAACGACTCCGATGTCTAGGCTTCTTTGATGAAGCCTCTTGCTCTCTGACCATTTTGGCCATATATTCTTCCAATTCTTCTTTCTGAAGGCTTAGGGCCTCCATGACATCTTTATTTTGCTGCATCCTTTTCATCAAGATGAACTGACACTGATCCTGGTTGTGCTCTACATGATCCTTTCTTCGCCATTTATCCGCTCGGGACTGATTGTCCTCGATGCGACTGAGGGGATTTGGAGTATATTGACTAGCCGAGAACAGTAGTCGGCGTGCTAACGGTGCATACTCAGAACCACCTTCCTGGTTTTTCAAACCCAGCCTATCTTTAACTGACCCTCTCACCTGGGTCATTTAATGAGTCTTTGTTTTTTCCTGGTTTGAAGATTCACTATCTCTGCTCGCCATGATTTTCAACCAGAAAAACTTGGAGTGATTGTAAAAGCACTAAAACCCCCTCCTTCTAGCACCAATGTTAACACCAATTTTCGTCTGCGCGTCCAATTACTAAATCCACACGCTTGAACATGCACAGTAACGAAATCACACAAGAAACTTGACGGCTTATGCCACCGGGTGATAGCTCCGATGTGAGAATGAGTATGGGTGTTCATCGGTAAAAAATTGGACCGGACCGGCCTAAACCGAACCGTACTGTACCGAATACCAAAAGTATCCAATTTCATGTACCGATACCGGTACCGAATAAACCGGTATCCCGAACTGTTTACCCGGTTCGTTACCAGTTCGATACCGATTTATACATGTTTTTTACCAGTTATATGTAAGAAATAAATTAACCTATTTGTGAGACCCCGAATTTTATGAAATAAAAGTATTCAATTTTTATATTTTGGTAAATAGTTAAATTGATAAAAGTTTAAAGTTAAGGGAAATATGTGAAATTTTTTACAAAGTAAACAAGTTGATATAAAATATTCTTTTTGTCGAGAAATATCCGTACGACGGTACAATTATTGGTGGACCCCACAACGGAATTATTGTTGGATTGAAAAAACGACAAAAATATTTTTAAGAAAATAACGGCGGAAGTTTTACCGTTAAAACTGTTGAACTACTCGGTAGTAAAAGTACAGTAATACGCGTGGTTGCATAGTAGTACACGATATTGATTATTAATGCTTACGTGATAAGTTACTCAGTTTTGTTTCATTAGTATTATTAATGTAATAAAACAGAAAATTTTTTTATATAAAACAGAATACTTTTATAAAGTTATCCTATAAATAGAATATATTATATTCTATTATGCATAGTATTTTGCATAGTAAAATCTTTTTATATAAAACAGAATACTTTTATAAAGTTATTCTATAAATAGAATATATTATATTTTATTATTCAGTGTTGCATAGTACCTGCATAGTGTTTTGTATAGTAAATTTTTTTTATATAAAACAGAATACTTTTATAAAGTTATTCGTTTTATTAGATTATAAATAGAATATATTATATTTTATTTAAAAGATTTTGCTTTAAATATGGACCGTCCGATTAAAAGTAAATCAATCTGGACCGTTCATGAATTAGTTACTATGCAGTCCATTCTTCTATAAATAGAAGCTCATTCCTTCATTATTTCTTACGAATTCACTGAAACTCTAGAGAGAGAAACTATAGAGAGAGTTCTTCTTCTATAATCTTGAGCGTATTTCTTTAGAGTTTAAGAAAGCTTTGAGCGTAGTGCAAGTTTTCTTCGAGTATATCCTCGCCCTACCAGTCAGAGTACTCTTCTTTCAAAGGTAAGAGTTTTCATGAAGAGAATTATTTTCTTTCAATACTCGTAAGAGTTGTTATTCCATTCTTCATTATTATGTTGGAATAACCTGCTTATGCGAAGTACCGCATACGTGGTGAAATTCTTCTATTATTCCGTTCTGTATTATTCTGTCGGAATATCCTGTCGGTGCGTATTACGCCTGACCTGGTTCCATTAATTATTCTGTTGGAATAACCTGTATACGCGAATTACCGTATACCTGGTGAATTTTGTTGTTATTCCATTATTTATTATTCTGTTGGAATAACCTGTTTACGCGGATTACCGTATACCTGGTGAATTCTGTTGTTATTCTATTATTTATTATTCTGTTGGAATAACCTGTCTGTGCGATCTATCGCATGCATGGTGATTTTTGTTGTTTTTCCATTCTTTATTATTCTGTTAGAATATCCTGTCGGTGTAAATTTTGCCTGACCTGGTTCCGTTCTTTATTATTTTGGTGGAATAACCTGTCTGTGCGGTCTATCGCATGCATGGTGATTTCTGTTGTGATTCCATTCTTTATTATTCTGTCGAAATATCCTGTCTGTGCGTTTACACCGGACTTGGTTCCATTATTTATTATTCTGTTGGAATAACCTGTCTATGTGGATTACCACATGCATGGTGAATGATCCTTTGTATTTCATTCCTTATTAAATTGTGAAAATGATCTGTTTACATGGATTATGATGAAAGTCATAATAAAAGCATTGGAATGATGAAAATCATGGGTATATGTGGTATTAGTAAGTGTTATGATGAGTTATGTTGGTTATTATGTGAAAATATGAAAGTTTCTTAGAAATCACAAAGGGTTGAAAAATCAGATTTTGGTGAAAATGGAATATGAAATTCAATTGACCATATCTCCTATTATATTTCAAATTTTTAAGTGTGGTCAAGTTCTAGAGTTAGATATATGAGTTTCCTAACTTTTCCAAGTGGAATCACTGGAAAAGGTGTTGTAAATTTTCGTGTGGACTGATTTTAGCAAAGGAGTCAAAAACCAAAATTTCCAAAAAGGCTACTGTCCAAAATTTTAAAAGGGCATTTTTGGCCACTTAAATTATGAGAAAAATTCCGGCCTTTTGGGACATAAAAATATATGACATGAAGTACCTACTTGTCTAAAAATGAGCTCATTCCGACTTAAAATGAGCAAGTTATGATCATTTCAATATTTAGGTTTTTCTGACGAAAAATGCTATAACCGGAGTTCTATAACTCTGATAACCATGAAATTTAAACTGGAAGCTCACGTTAACATGTGTAAGATCCTGCCAAGATTTGAGAATTTCTGGAGTTAACCTTGAGCTAATTTCTTAAGGCATAAATTAGAAATTGATTTTTGAAAAATAGTAAATAAATTTTAAAAATTCCGAGAAAAATATATGTTCAATATGAGACTATATTCTGCTAAATCCCAGAAAAGAATAATTTTTGGGACTGATTTGGTATTTTTTATGAAAATATTTTAGTTACAAACATATGAGTTAAATATGTTATGTGAAGTTAAAGAATTAGTAAATAGGATTTTAGGGCTTGAAAATCCTATATAAGGTATATACACATTTTTTATGAGGGATTTGATCATTGATGATAAAATCTTATGAGTATGGCATTTTTGAATGATTAAATACATTATTTGATAAAGTGTAAACAATTGAAATAAATTGTTTATAAGTTTAAGAAATGATTAAAATATTATTATAATATTAATGATAGTAGATTATGAGATTATTAAGTGATTGATAACATTTGGTTATTATTGAACGCTGGATAAATTGTATTATAAAAGTTTAATATTTATCATTTATCTCATTTGATTGATTCTTTATGTCATTGTCATCATCCTCATGCTTATATTATTTGAAAGTCATTTGTGGCCTGTAGTGCATAGATGAGCTTGGTATAATTATGACCAGGATTATTTGGTATAATCATGACCGTAATGTTACAAATGATGTGGAAAAAGTCTTCATTGGCCTGTAGTGCATTGATGGACAGTTTTTTGTATGATTATGGTTATGGATTCTCTTCGGCCAAGGGTGCAAAGATGAATTATTTTATGTCATGATCAGTATCGTTGATGAAAACACGATTATCTTTGGCCCATAGTGCATGGATAATTCGTGGTCATGATACTAAAGAATATCCCTGGCCTGTAGTGCAGGAATGATTCGATTATGTGGATTAATTATTAAGCTGAGTCTCAGCAATGAAATATTAATTCATAGATGTGATAATAATGAATATCTTTGGCCGTAGTGCAATGATGATTTAATTAGTATGATTATGAGCAGAAATTATGATTTGGTATAACCATGATTTTTGATATTTCAGGTGAAGATAAGTGATGAAAATTATCTTCGTCCTGGGTGCGAAAAGGAATTCAGAATCACAATTATGATTATGAGTTATTCATATGATTGTGGACATGAATTGTTGATTGATGTTACAGGGATAAAATATTATTGGTGGACTTTTAACATGGAGAAGATAATAGACCTGATGGTCTATTTGACTCTTTTAATGGATTTCTCGTTCCGCTACAATTATGGTTGAAAAGTTTTATCATCTACCATATGTTCTAAATCTCTGAGTTATTATTGATGAAAGTTATTGATAATGTAATTATCTTTAGTCATGATATTCTTTACTGGGCTAGTTGTGCTCACCCTTTTTGCTTCACAATTCCTTTCAGGTAATAAGAGTGTAGCTGGGTCGAGCGGGGATAACAGGGAAATAGTGTGATGGTCCAAGACCGTCGAAGTTTCTCAATACATTATAAAACGGCATAACATGCAACATATAATTGTATTGAGGACCTAAGATGTGTGTGTCGTATTTTATACATCACTTAATAATTGATTTTGGCGAACAACAATAGGGTGATGAGAACCCGACTTTGAAAGCGTCAAAAGTGCACCTCATTAGAATGAATATGATAGTAATCTTCTCGTTCTTCTTTGGGATCTTAAAATATTTGCTGCTGTATTTTATATGGCATTGTAATGATTTGAGTTTGAATACTGTCTATGAGACAATATTGTATTAAAACTCACAGCTTAACTGTGGTCGTATTCTATACGACAGTTCAACAGTTGTATAAATGAAGTTTGTATTTAATTTTTATAGTGTGATATCTGGCGACTCAGAATGGGTCGTGTATACCTATTTTGGGGGCGACTCAGAATGGGTCGTGTATACCTATTTTGTATAAATGACTGGAATCTTATATAAAGCAATAGAGCTTTGGCTCTCGTTCAAATATTTTATTTTCTTCGGATCACTAGCCTAAATTTTAAGTTTTTCCATTTGTTTTTACACATATTTTTTGTTTTGCCTTGGTAAGTATATTTGTAGGTTTGTAGGAAGTAGAATCAGTGCAAATCTCAATCATCTTGAATTTTGCTTGAAAAAGTTAGGATTCAGTTGAGTGTCCCTTGCCATGTAATTCCAATGTAACATATATAATACATTTCTTTTTCTTCTTCCCATATTCCTCAATTTGTATATTGATACTTGAAGAATTTGAAATGAAAAGAAGAACCTTTTACTGTACTACTTTTTACCCCTTTAAAATGAATGTTAAATGCATGCATCTAATTGAAGTCCCTAGAAATTGTGTAATAATATTAATTCAGAGGTTCTCATTGATTATTCCATTTGGTTACCAATTTCATATTTCTTTTACATGTAGTGAAGTAGTTTCCCTTGACAGTTGACACAGTTTTTCTTCATGATAATCGACTTTCTCAAGACGTGTTGAGGCTATTATGCTATATTGCTATCATGCTATGTGCTAAACCCCCAATAGTTGGGTTAAGAAAATTAATATATTACACTACTAGAGGAAGATGAAACTAAAACTCTACCAAGTGGCTTAGATTATTTCCATCAGTTACATCCCATGAGCCATGACCACCAAAATAAACAAACCGGCCACCAGCAAAAAGAAAAGCCCTAACAAAGTAACAGTGTAACACCCATATGCCATATATAGACAAATCGACATAAATAGAGAGAAATCAATTAACTAAATCTCAAAATAAACTCAAAATTACATAAGAAAAATTTTGATTCTTGAATCTAGAGTTGGAGAGGCGACTGCGATGCAACGACTGACAAGTCGGAGGTTGGCCGATAGGAGAAGAATGGATGGATCGTCAAGGTGGAGAGACAAATGTATGAGACTTCGAGATGGATGGACTGGATTCTACTGTTCAAGACTCTGAGGAGAGAACTGAGTTCGACTGTTCGAGATGGGAGAGAAAGATTTGACGTGTTTGGGAATAAACTAAACAAAGTGAAGACTGAAGTCACTGAACCTAATCTAAATACAAATACTGAGATATTTTTATTTTTTAATATTATTAAATAAACTGGTACAACCGGTTTAGTTAGGTATACCGACCAAGCCAAACACCCTACCGAAACCGATTCTGAAAAAATGGTATATATCGATTCCGTGTATCGGTACCAAACCTGTTACTCTTTGTACCGAATTGACCGGTTCAAATCGGTTCAGTTTCCCTAACAACTGAATATACCATTTTTTTAACACCCCTAAGAATGAGTACAAGCTGAAGAAGGTTTAACAATGAAGCCTTTAGTGTTTAGTGCTCAAAAGTGTATTCCCTGTTAATTGAAGTGAAGCCTTGTATTTATAGCTGTTCTCATCATCCTAAAGCCAATTTCCTAATTGGATTAGGACTCCTAAACATGGCAGTTACCTGAGTTTGTGTCCAAATCAATCTAATTAAAAGGTGGAAATTGGATATAATCAAACACCTACATTTGGAGTTAGTATTTAAATATGGTTAGGATTGGAATCCTTAACCATTCAAACTCCTTATCATGCCAGACTTCATACGAGGAACAACCATCTGTATGGGCCCAAGTCATCCGAACCCTTTAAACTGGTTTGGACTCTGGCCCAAAGAACTTGATCGCCCTGCCCCGAACACCAATAATCAGATCAAGACTCCAACCCAAAGGACTCGGTTGCCCGACCCCGAACATCACCAATCCCCTTATTGGCTTTGGCTCATTGGGCTCAACAAACCCTTCCCAATCTAGGCCTTCAACCCACATAAGGGTTGGCAGATTATACCCGAACAGATCTAATCTTTTTTATGCTAACAAGCTTAATCAAGAGAAAGAAAAGCAAAAAAGTTTTTAAAAACATAGAAAATTAGTGGACTGCTGCCCTTGAATAGAAAATTAGGGGTTAGCTATATTATTCATAAAATTTTGGCCTTTGGGTATGTTAAAGTACACTGAATAAGCTTTCCATAGACTCCAGAACGGACTAATTCTGACTTCAGAGCAAAGAGTTATGACCGTTCAAAGTAGTCGCGTCAAAATTGTCTAACAAACTCGGGATAGTCACCTTGCACGAATTTTCTAAAATTATTTGTTTAGAATTTAGAAAAGTTCAAAGAATAAAAGTTTTAGACCCGGAAGTTAGCTTCGCGTGGGCTCAAGAATCGCTCAAAAATGTTTTGAAACGAAAAAGTTATGACTATTTTAGGAAGAGAGGGTAAAGTTGGGAAAAAGATGAAAACCGTAATGAACGTACACTATTGGCTAATTATTTGGACTTCTTAATGAACCCGAAATGGAGGTTTCATATTTTTTAAAAATAGTCTCATATGATATGAAAAACATCCAAAAATGGGATCAATCCGATTAATGAACAATGCGTACAAAATTCGCAAAATAGCGGATTTGGTATGCTAGCGGCGGAGCGGTAAAGCTGTTGGGCAGCAGCGTGCGCGCGCTAGGCTTGTCGCGCCGCGCCGCGCTGCGCTGCTGGGCAGTTGCCTGACATGTTTTTTGACGCGCTGTTTTGATGGGTTCCATGATCCATTTTTGCGGTTAGAAATTTTTCTAAAATATTACGCCATAAGGTATATAACATGCCCAAAATTTAGTTGTTATATGACTTATGATGTGAAAATTAAAAATGAGCGAACATGCATGTTAGAACTAAAATTTGAGTGAACATCGAGCGTTGGCGCGTCGAGCGATTTTGACGTTTGACATTCCGAATCGTGTTCCGGCAAAATAATAAGTCATAATAAATTTAATAAAATCCTACGGGATGAGATTTGACTATAAGTGATATTTTATGCCAAAAAAATTTCTTTCGGGCATAAATAAAGCAATAAAGATATGTAATAAATATAAATTACATATTTAAGTAAAATAAAAACTATAGTTGCCTATTAAATTATTTTGTGGTGCAACGAAGAATGTAAAACTTTTGAAAATTTTTATTAATCATAAAATTGATATTTTGAGATTTTCGTCGCTTTATTTTTTATTTTACGATAATCGTAAAATGAAAAATAAAGCAAATGTGCTAGTGAGATAAAATATTTATATATGAGACAACAGTTAGTGTTGACTTATGAACGGACAAACTGATGTAAAAATTATTTAAATTAAAGAAATAATATAGTAAATTGAGTTTTACTATAAAAGTTATGTTAGCTGTTTAAACTATGAATTTGCAAGTAAAGGTAAAAGATATTTTTGAAATGGAATTTAAATGGTTTAAGCTTCGAGATGTAAAATATTTGTGTCTTAAAATGTGTGAGACCTTTATAAGCGATTAAAATATTAAATAATTAATATTATTATATTATTAATTAATTAATAATAGTAAATGATTAAAATATTATTAAATAATTAATAATATTAGATAAGAATTAAAATATTATTAAATGATTAATAATATTAGTGAATGATTAATATCTTATTAAATAATTTAATAATGTTAAAAAGTGATTAAATGTTATTACGTGATTAATAATATTAAGTGATTAAAATATTATTACATGATTAATAATATTAGCCAAGAGTTTAAGATGATGATTAAATGACAGTAATATTATTGAGGGATGATAATATTACTAATGAGTTAAAGAAGTATTCAATGTTTGATTATATGGCTAAATGTTAACTAATTTATTATTTGAGTAATAGTATTGTGAGATAAAATGTATTATGCTAATTGGATGATCGATCTTATTAATGATAGGTTTTTCATAAAAGATTAAATTAGATTGCTTAGCTGTAATCAACGATATAGGAAAGTTTTCTAACTCAAACTCGAGTTAATACTTTTCAGGAATGCTAGTAGTTTAATTATTGACAATTGTTCCACATATATGATTAGTGATTCGCACTTAGTGTACGTTGCATATGTTTATCAGATATGAAAGGCTGATCACCTTCATTACCAAAGTATTTGTTCATGGTCATTGTTTACCACTCAGCGTTATCAATTAAATTATTTATGTATTGAAATTTGATTCATGCTCTTTCACAATTATTATATTGTTGAAAACTTGAAAGCTTATTCTTTCTTTCAATCATGATATATCTTTATTGTATTTAAACTTGCTGAGCAAAGTAGTTGCTCACCCTTGCTATATCATGAATATATTTCAGTTTAACCCGAATGCTCAAAGAAGGACAATGGCAAAAGAAAAGTTGGGGATTAGTTTTATATGGACATTTATCTATTATGATAACTGACGTAAATTGATGATTTAAATCATGTGAATTATTAAAAGTATATATTAAGATAAAGGTTGTAGACCTTGGGAAATATTACAGAACCATTGTGTAATAAACAATTTACCCATGGCCAAATTAATTTCGACCAATATATTATTTAAAGTATATGTTTCTACGTACTTTAGATATATTTGGCATCCATGAAGTTCGAAGATGGTCAAACTTTTGTTAAAGTAGTAAAATAATATTGCAGCCATATTGTCGCAATAACAAAGGCTATTACATATCCAACTTTTTTGACAAAATATTTTTCCTATAGCCTAGACAAAAACACAACCAAACTTGAAGTTTATGGAATCCAAACTCTTCTATTGTGCATGCAATATGCAATGTAAGTGACACAAATTCTGATATTTCTTGTATTACTGATTGCTTAATAAACATGCATCGAAATGATTTAAGAGCAAAATGACATTTTACCAGAAGAAACATGATATCCATCTTGTCTAAGTAATCGAAAACAAAGCCATACAATGTGAAGATCATCGTCATTCTTAGTAGCAATGTATTCATGAAAGATAGCATTCATGTGTTGTAATGCCGCATCAATCTCAGCTTCAAAATGGTATGCCACACCTAATCATTGGATATTATCAATCAAGTTGAGCTGCTGCTGAGGCTCATTGGCAGCTCCCAATAGCAACTTCTTCGCTTCTTCTTTCAGTAGTTGTGATTGTTTCTCTGTGGCAGCATCGGTTCTCTAGCTATGATGATATTAACTAATTCATGTGTTGAATTGCTTCAACACCAATTAGTATAACAACCAATTGTTTAAGACAAATATATTCGCTTTATCGGACACTCCATGAAGAAGCAACAATAATGGACTTAACTTTTGGGACACTCATAGAGGAGGGAACTCAATAAATAAATAAAAATATGTTGGTATAGTGTGATATGAAAATATTTTATTCATGACTTCTTATTCTAGTGGTTAAGATCAAAGTGTTTGTGATTTTTAGGTCTTATATTACTTAGATGAATTTATTTATTCCTTAAAAATGATATATATTGCCAAAGTTAGCAGGACTCTTTCTTCCTTTTATGTAAAGTTTGTTTCCTCTTTATGTGAAACTTGTTTAAGTTTGTTTGTTCTTTTATGTGAAGTTTATTTTCTTTATGCGAGGCTATCGCGAGTTTTTTTTTCTTTTAATAAAATTTGATTGATTATTATTATTATAATGATGATAATGTACTTGATATGAAATTATACTCCTATAAAGATGAGAGATAATACTAGTCCATATTGTAGTTAATGATGAATTACAAAGCACGTGTTAGTATCAATAATATATTTTAAAATTGTGGTGTGTTATTTGATATTATAATTTGAGTATAAATAGTATAGTATGGGGGGGGGGTTAAATATTTTTTTAGTCACTATACTGTATGTCAACTTACAAGTGAGTTACTCAACTGTTTTTTTTATAGTCAACTCACTTAACTTTTGTTTTCTTACAAAACGTTATAAAATATGTTAAGTCATGTTAACTTTAAACAGTTTGACCACATAAGAGAGAGAAAGTTGGCATGGAATAGTGACATAGAAAAAAGAAATATTTATTAAATCCTAGTCATTACACACATAAGCTATAGCCCACCCATCAAAAAAAAGTATGCACATGTCCACCCAGCCCACCAAACCTGACTCGACCCAACTACCATAATAATAAAAAACTAAAAAAAAATCAATAATGTCAAAAAAAAATCCAAAACCAAAGTAAGGTCATTTTATCTTCAAAGTAGATCATTTTATCTTCAAATAATTCAAAACTAAAAAAAATCTAAAATAAAAAAAATTAATAATTGTAGGCCCCATTCATCTCCTTCACAGTCTCCGCCTCATCTTCTTCACGTGCATCGCTACTCCGATAGCTTTTAGATCTGAGACATCTTGAGGGAGTGCAAAGGAGACAATTCTTCGATTAGTTGAAGTGTGACTGGTAGAGAGAGTGGCTGTTGGGATGTGATTATTTGGGTCTAGCCATGGTGCAGCCCAGTCTATTTAATGGTCTAGATCTGGTGATGGCCCATATGTATTTATTGTGACAGTAGGAGAGTCTTTAATAAAATAGGATTGTGTTTCCTTATTTGGAGGGATAAGGAGTCCTTCTCCTAGTTGGATGCGGGTGGAGGTGACTTCTATATATACGGCTACAAGCTACGGTTTGAAGAGCATAAGACACAAGAGATACAACACAAATACACAACTTGTACTCCCAATATTATTATTGTAGATTACTCTCTCTCCGTGGTTTTTTTCCAATTGGGTTTTCACGTAAATCTTGTGTTCATATTTTATATTCCTTTATTTATGCTTATGTGAGTGTATTTCGTGAGTTTGACTGTACAACAATACAATCAATTACTCCATCAACCGTTAGTGTGATTTTGGCATGTTATTTTGGTGATTTCGTCAGGCGTACAAAATTTGGCGTTAACATTGGTGCCGTCTGTGGGAATCAAGACATTTGTTCTAGTTTTGATTTAAAATTACCGAATGAGATAAGTGATTCTTTTTTATTAAATTAAATATATACTTGTACGTGTGTATATATGTATTATGCCAATAGCAATTGAAGTATGATCGTAAATGATTATCGATACAACTTTACATATTCCCTCTCTTATATTATGCATGTGGTGGTAGTATTCACATGATGAACGTAAAATCTAAACATTAACACTTTGGTCCAGGTGATGATAAATTAGTGTTGAGTCACCGCACTAGTAACGAATTCAGCCAGCGCAGAGATAAAAGTTTAAGCTTTTATATCATTGAAGTGCTTTAAAGGCGACTTCAGTTTCATCATCAACCACAGACTGAAGAAAATTAAAGGATTCAATTCTTATACATATGCCAACGTGCTCATCTGCGAGGGATAAAAATCCCGAGGGTAAAAATTTCGAGGATAAAAATCTCACAGTGACTTTTTGAATACTCTCTTATTTATAAGTTCCTTATAAATAAGAGACTGGGGGCAATGTTGGGATGTGATTATTTGGGTCTAGCTATGGTGCAGCCCAGTTTATTTAATGGTCTGGATCTGGTGATGGCCCATCTGTATTTATTGTGACAGTGGGAGAGTCCTTATTAAAATAGGATATTATTTCTTTATTTGGAGGGATAAAGAGTCCTTCTCCAAGTTGGATGCGGGTGGAGGTGACTTCTATATATACGGCAACAAGCTATGATTTGAAGACCATAAGACACATAAGATTCAATACAAATACACTACTTGTACTCCTAATATTATTATAGTAGATTACTCTCTCTCTGTGATTTTTTCCCAATTGGGTTTCCACGTAAATCTTGTATTCATACTTTATATTCCTTTATTTATGCTTATGTGGGTGTATTTCGTGAGTTTGATTGCAGAACAATACAATCAATTGCTCCATCAACCATTAGTGCGATTTTGACCTTCGGTTTTGGTGATTTCATCAGGCGTACAAAATTTGGCGTTAACAGTGGCTAAGCTCTTCTAGTTCATCCAAGAGTTGGGTATTTGAATTTCTTATACCTGCCATATATAGCGAAGAAGAAAAATTAAGAATGGTAAGAAGATAGAGTTCTGCCAGAGTCGGTGATGATGTTGATGCTGCTAGCTACTACTGCTTGGAGAGGCAGGGATATGGTGGAAATGGAAGAGAAGATAATAAAATGAGTTAAGATTGATGTAGGCTTTTGAAGTTCGGATCTTGTTGCAAAGATCTATGATTTTGGGTTTATGGATTATTTTATTTTTTGAAAATTTAATATGTATATATATATATATATATATATATATATATATATATATATATAGATGATTTTGTTTGGAGAGAAGAAGATGATGAACAGTAGGGAGTTATTTTGGTTGAAAACTCAGATGAAGAAGATGAAATTTATTTTTATATTATGTTTAATTTATTATATTATTGAATAAAAATTATTGGAATGTTTGCTCATTTAAGTATGTGACTAAATTAATCGTTCATTCAAGTATGTGGTTGCTTTTGATTATCAGTTTTGATCTCATTTTGCATTTGATTTTTCTTCGCTTGATAAAGTGAGAGAGAAAAAAGTTTATGACATTTATTAAATGTAAAAAATTCATTTAAAATAATATTTAAGTCTCACCTAAAAAATTATTTTCAATTAATTAAAAAAATAAGTAAAAAAAATTATTTTTTCCATGTTTTTTTCTTAAAATTTTTGATTTTATTTTATTTAAAAAATTTCTTCCATATTCGCCTTAATTTTAATTAGCATATTTTTAGTTTTTATGTTTTATAATTTACTTAATTATATTTATCTATCACTTGATTAAATAAAAAATAATTTGATATTAATTACAAAAATAATTAAATATATTTTTTTTTGGCTTCTTTTCTAATTTATATTATACTTTAAAATATTTTTTTTCATTTTCTTCATTAATTGTTCCCTCCAAATCCACATAATGAAGGCCACATAGGATAATCTTTGACACATAAGCTTCTTTTTTTTTAACAACTCAGCAACTTATGTATATTTTAGTTTAAAGTCAACATGATTTAACGGATTTTCTAATGGTTTGTAAGTAAACAAAAGTATAGTGAATTGACTGTAAGAAAAAAATAGTTGAGTGACTCATTTGTCAATTAACATACAGTATAGTGACCAAAAAAGTATTTAACCTTATAGTATGGATGGTTAAAAGAGTTGTATGTATATACAAATTAATCTATATATTTTTTAATACATGCATTTACACACTTAAAATAATACAATAAAAAATAGGCTTAAATATAATTTACTACCTTAAAATATAGGTCATATTCCACTTCGGTGATTCACCTTTTAATTTTATCTATTAGATGATTGAACTATTAATTTTTTTAATTTCATTCAATTGAAGCTGCCACGCCAGAAATTGCTGACGTGGCCCGCTAACTAGACAAACTAATGCTTATGTGTAATTAAAAAATATTATTTTAATTATCTCTTCTAAACATAAAGGGTAAATATGTCAAATCATTTTAAATATAACCAAACCTAACCAATATCATTAAACTCATTCTTATTCCTCCTCCAAATATTCGTTTTAGGATTCAGATCTGTTTTACCACCACGGAGAAAGAGAAGGTGATCTGCACAGAGAAAGAGAATGTTTTACCATTGAGTTGGCGCTAGATGTAGGCGTCGTAGGATGAGTATCCGGGTCGAATTCGGATGTTAGCATTTATGGAGGACGGTGGCGGGTGGTTGGGTAAGAGGCGTTGGGGGTGGGATTGGAAAGAAACAAGTAGGAGGAGAAGAATGGAGAGGATGAGAGAGAAAAAGAAACATTTTGGGACAAACTGTGTTGTTTGGTTTGGTGCTTTCATCATTTCTGCATGACAAATTTAAATTAATTAATTACAACAAACAGAAGCCAGCTACCAATCTCTTTTCCAACCTTGTCCAGCTATGGTCTTCAGCAGAATCGGGGGTTTCTTGCCGAAATTTTTGCAGATTCAGGCGATATCCCCTGCATTTTTCGATGATCCTTTCGCCGACAACTATGGTGATTGATCTTGTAAATTATGTTAATTTTGAGTTATTAAGTTAATTGTGTAATTATTTTTAATTTATGTATTTTCTTGTATTTTGTTTAATTTGTGTTAATTGAAAAATTTTAGTTTGATTCAGATTGGGTCTTTTTTCTTTTAATTAATTAATTAATCAATTGTAAAATATTTGTTATTTTACCTTTTTGTCCTTTGATCTCATTAAAAATATATATTCTTTTTACACATAAGCACTCATTTAGCCTATTAGGATGCCACATCAGTAATTTCTGACGTGGCAGGTCCAATTGAATGAAATCGAAAAAAATTAATAGTTCAATCATCTAAATGATAAATTTAAAAGGTGCATCATCGAAGTGAAATATAACATATAGTTTAGGGTAGTAAATCATATTTAAGCCTAAAAAATACTAAAGGTTTGATATAATTATGAATATGATATAGTAATAAACTAAGATCTAATTCAGAATTAATTTTTTAATTAACTAAAATGACTTAATTAATTTGAATAAAATCTCTATTTATCTTATTATTATTGTCTGGTTTGTAATATTCATGAACGCAATCAAATTGCTTAAAATAAGCGGAAACGTGAAAAATCAAAGTTTTAAAAATTTTACAAACCATTAACCCGGATCACCCTTTATGCGCAATTATTAATTAAATGAAAAGATAAAGAATAAGATTCATACCCTTGAAGATTCGAGCTTCCTCAGGTACAAGTTCACCTCCAATCTTTTTCGCGTTCAACTTGAATCTATCGGATTTGGTTCCTTCCTTTGATCAACGTTAGCCACCCAAGTGTTTGGCCTCTAGAGGTGATCCACCAAAGAAGAAGAAATATTCAAGAAGAAGAGTGGTTGGCTAAACCCTAGTTTACTATCTCTATAGAAAAGAACGTACTCTCCAACAATTGGAATCACGTCTGTTGTGAAAAAGTCAATAACCACCTCACCCATAATAAGACTCCTCTTATTTATAGACGTGGTCGACCCTCCTTAATAATTAAAGAATTGGGTTTTATTTTAATTAATTAAAATCCTTTAATTAATTAGCCTCCTAATCTTATTAGGAATAAATGAGAGTACTTATATTAAATTAATTCTCAAACTCCTTTAAGAATTAAATAATAATAACAGTAATAATAATAATAAGACTCCTCTTATTAATTTATATTTAATATTTCCAAAATATTAAATAATAAATATTAAGCTATTTAATTTATTGTATCACCATAGATTAAATCAAATATTCTTAACTTATTATTACGATTATGCTATTAACTTCTTAAATAATTATTCTTCCTTTTATGGTGTGACCCTTTAGGTTCTCCATATTAAACCGATTGTGAATAAATCAATTAGAACAATTCTAATCTTATTTAAATAAATAAATTAAACTATTAATTTATTTAAATAAATAATATTTATTCTACAATAGGGATAAGCCTCCCTAGCGATCAACGACTTTCCAGATAATATAGATTTCAACATTAATCATAAAATAACCTTTGAGTAAATAGTTACCGTACAATTCAATCCTTCCACCATACAATGTCCCAATTAAATATAAGACATGGAATTACTGTCAAGTCTTAATTTATTTAATTATATGTATTTCGACTTTTAAATGCACAACTCCAAATAATGTAAATTAAAAACTCCTTTGTAATTCCATTCTGCCTTGACCAAGGACTACTGAGTTGTCATTTATCGAATCACATATGACATTTCTCTTCATTTACTAGAAGTGGTCGATTTTTTATTGATCATACATTATCTCCATGTACAACTGATTATACTCAAGAATACCCTTTGATTACCTTAAGGGTCTTAAGGAATAAGTCAAAGTATAACTCATCATACACAAGATACTATGATGATCTCAAGTCCAAGGATCACTTGTATTATTATCACTACAGGAATTCCTATTGACAGGCAAGTAAAACTCCATTAGGTATTCCTTAGCGAGCCATGTTCATTGAACTTATTCTCTAATAAGCATCTACATACTTGCTTTAGTGTCTCCACATAAATGATCATGAGATCAATCATCCTCATCCAATGAGTAAGCAACGTATGTACCAATCTATCCGGATTCACTAATCCCTAATTTAGTAATCCAACGATTAGGAACTATTTTAGTTTTAAGCTTTCTAAGAATTTAGATCTCATTAGAATATTCATCATCATTATTCTAAAAGCATTGCTTAAAATTATGGGTTTATCACATATTATAAAGCAACATCATGTAGATAATTAAAAGCCTTTAATTAATTAATATTTTTTTATTAATAAATGAATAAGATTGTTACAAAGTATATGCTTTATCATCAAATATGATTGGCTTGTGTGCATACTACTTTCAATCACCCACTTGTAGTAAAGCCAATCGTCATGGTATCTCATACTCTTCTTCTCTAAGTGACCATTATCCTGCTGTTGGATAAGCTTCAGTAAATGGATATGTAATGTTGTTCTTGAGAGTTCACTATCTTTATAGTGATTTCCCATCTTTCAATGTTTCCTCTAATCAAATGAAAGTGCCACAACACATGTTTAGATCCAAGATGAGACTTAGGAACTATTCCTAGTTCTGTAATGAACTTATCATCCAAACAATTAACTTGCAGCTTCATTTACAGCTATATACTTTGTTTTTATCACTAAACCAACAACTATTTGCTGTTTGGAACATTTCCAATTCACTGCACCACTGTTCAAGGTAACGCTTTATCTTAAAGTGGATTTTCTGTTGTCTTGGTCTGTCTAAAAAACTTGAGTCTGTTAAACTCTCTATTTTTAATTTAGATCCGTCATAAATTTTAATCACATCCTTAGTGCCGATTAAGTACTTTAAGATGTTTTTCACTGTCTTACAGTGATCTTCTCCAGAATATGACCAATCATCATCAGGTCTCATATATTTCATTATATACATGATTGTCACTCATGCGATCTCTCTTTTTAGGAGTCTATGGGGACTATTAAGAGAGATACACTCCATAGCTCATCAGCATGAGACATCTCTTGGAGTTTGTCATGCTAAACGAATTTAGCATCAAATGAATATACGTTCCTTGGGTTAAGTCGAGCATCCTTTTAAATCTATTTATATAGATTTGCATCCCCAATTACGATACTCTTCGCAAATCATTCATGGAGGAATATTTCGACAACTTTATTTTTACTGATTCTAGCATTGGCACGTCATTCCATATCCGTAGTATATCAACATATAATACTAGAAATGTCACGACGCTCCCACTGACCCTTTTGTACACACTAGGTTCATTCTTATTTTTGATAAAATCAAACTCTTTTGATTGTCTCATCAAAACGAATGTTCCATATTTGAGAAGTTTACTTCAATCCATTTCTCTGAGTGTCTACAACTCTTACCTCATCGTATGTAACTAGATCATCATCTTCTATGATGCGTACCTCATCATCATCATCTATGATGAATCCATACCTCCCAGGTATCTTCGGTACTATTTCAGATTTACGATTCGGTTCACTTATAGTGTTTTGTGGTTCTTGAACACTTCAAGATCTATTATCCTCCCACTAGCCCCTTTAATGATAAACACCTTTATCTTAGAAGGTAGTGTGTTTCACAACAAACACCTTTTTTTTAAGTAGAATTATAGAACATATATCCTAAACTTACTTTAGGATGTCCCACAAATCTGTACTTGTCAAATCTTGTCCCAAGCCTATCCTTTGAAACGTTTTCACATAAGCTGGACAACCCCTTATCTTAACATACTTAAGATTAGGAATCCTCCCTGTCCATAACTCTTATAGATTCTTGGGGTCGAATTTTGAGGTCACCTTTTTCGTAGATATGCAGCCATTTCTAGGGCATGACCCCAGAAGGATACTGGAATGTCGGTAAAATTATTATGGACCGTACCATGTCCAACAAGGTACAATTTTTCCTTTCAGATACATTAATCAATTATTGCGTATCAGAAGGCGTCCATTATGAGAATACCATTTGAGATGATCTAAAAACTTATTGCACAAGTATTTATTCCTTGATCTAATCAAAGAATCTTAATACTTTGCCAATTTATTTCACTTTTGAATTCTTTGAACCTTTCAAATAATTCACACTTGTATTTCAGCAAATACACACATTCAATTCTTTGAATGATCATCTCCTTTTCTTATACTAGTTTGTTCAATTTGCAAAATTATTTTCACGTAAGTCAAGTATATAAAATCCATTAAGTAATATTCCAGTTCTACACAAAATATTATTATTATAAATAGAACAACAATTGTTCTTAAATATAATACCAAAGATTTTATTGTCCAACAACAAAATGGAAATAATGTTTCTAACGAGAACTGTAATACAAAAATAACTTATTGGCTTAATAGATTTTCTCGTAGGCAATGCTAAACTATAAGTTTCTATGGCTAATGCATCAACCTTTGCTTCATTTTCCATACATAGGATTACTTATCTTTGTTTAGCTTTCTACTTTTGTTGGTCCTTTCATAAATCTATATTTATGATAACCAAAGTCGGTATCCAATACCCAAGTAGAACCTTGACTTTAAATTATTTCAATCATAAACAAAACTGTATTGTAACTGAAACTTCACTAAGCTTCTTTAGTTAGCCTCTGCAAGATGCTTCTCGCAGTTTCTTTCCAGTGTCCAGGCTTATGGGTTCATGGTAAATAATAAATACAAATTGTGTCAATACAATTTAAATTTCTTAATTTTTCTCCTCCATAAATTTCCTACATGTCATGTTATTGCCTATTGGAGGGTGTAAAACTCCAGTTTCACAAGTCATTTATAAATAATTTATTCTCTTTATTAATAATATGTTTTTTATATATATTTATAACGTTCGATTTAATAACGATTCGATAACTTGATGTATCCACCCAATAACTTTTTATATAGGAAATTGTAAAATTCACAACATAAAATGTTATTTTCATAACAAAAATATCGTTATAGATCCTATAGCGACGATTTTCACCGTCGCTATACATCTATATCGACACTTTTGTGGTGAAAATAACAAAAAATATTGCGAATTTAACAATTCTCTTTATATATTTACAAGTCATCAGTAAATAATTATTTTTGCTATATTAATATCAATCGCCTTTTTTGTAGGTCAGTAACTATTTGTTTTTTTTTAAAATGACATTACAAAATTTAAACAAATTCCTACTAAGTTTGAATTCAAATTTTTTTTTAAAATTAACTTTAAAAAAATTAGAAACATATAAAAGCTACTCTGTAATTTTATTTTTATTTTTATGTTTAATATTTAATGTTATGAATATCGGCCCATGTAGCCTAAAAGCTACTCCGTAGTTAAATCTTCAAGTCTCACGAACCAGCAAGGAGCTAAATCGCCGCCGACCGCTGCCACCCCTCACCAGTCCACCTCCAGGTACGACGGCGCTCTTTCTCTCTCTGAGTTCGTTTATATCATTAATTTATTTATTTTTTGCTGCTAAATATATGTGATTTGGGGGTTTTGCTAGGTTTTATATCCAATTGTTGTTGAGTTTTAAGGGAAGAAAAAATGGCGCTGGCACTAATCTTAAGGATTGGGAGAGCATTCAGAAGAAAGCGTACATCTTCTCTTGATATTCTCTCTTCAAAATGAGGCCCCCGAGATTACTACAAAGGGAAGAACTGCAAACCAACTGGTTTGTACACTCGAAAAGGTTCCAATTATTGTTTTTTCATAACATTTTTTTGAACGAAATCTTCATAATGTTTAGTTCTTTACCAATTGGCATGAACTGTTTTATAATTTCCAGCAAAAAGAGTCCCATTTGCATAAAAATTCGAACTTTAAGTGTTTAGTTTAATTTATGAGGACTTTTAATAACAAAATTTAGATTGTAAAGGTGAGGACAATATTGTGTCATTTTATGCTGTCATTAAATGGAATGAGACTCTTTTTGTGGGACAGATGGAGTATTTTTACTCCTTTCTCCCAATTTTGTTGTATATCTTTGTGTTATATACTTGTATATTCAGCTATAGTCGTATATTATAAAATTATACTTCTAATGCACAAATATTTTTTGAAACCTTGTTCACAAAAGAAATGAATCATTTACTAGTGGCTTCTTCACCCTTCATTTGAACAATTATTTGTAGCTTCCTATAAAGAATATAAGATTTTTGTGAAACATTACTATGACACTCACCGAATGCATTGCACACTATGAACAGTGTTGGAAACTTGTGACTCATAATATAGAAGCCACTAGAAAAGGCTAGTGTGGAGCGTAGCGGACCGAAGGTCGCTGGGGGGGGTGCGGGGGGGGGGGGGGCGAAGCCCCCCGTGGTACGGTACATGTTGTTTATTAGAGGGACATTATGGGTAATTAAGACATAATGTGAAGTAGAGTTGGAATAGGATTAGTAGTTATAAATACTATCTATTGTAAAGCCCTATGCAACTAAGGAATCATCAATAAACAACAAGCCGCCTATGGAGTACCCAAATTGGGGAACCACGTAAATCTCTTGTGTTTTTCTTAATTCTCTATCGTTTGTGTGCGTGTGAGTGATCATATAATCTAACAAATTGGTATCAGAGCTCGGGTTTAACACGTGAAGAACGATGACATCAAATTCATCGGTGACAAAGTTTGATGTGATGAAGTTTGATGGGACTGGGAATTTTGGGCTATGGCAACATAGGGTAAAGGATCTGTTGGTGCAGAAGGGATTGGTGAAGGCGTTAAAGAAGAAACCAGAGTCCATGACGATTGATGACTTGGATGAATTCCAAGCGAAGGCAGTGAGTACAATTCGTTTGTGCTTGGTAGATGAGGTTATGTATCACGTGATCGGAGATGAATCGCCATCGGGTGTATGGAGTAAATTGGAATCCAGGTATATGTCAAAGTCATTGACAAATAAACTATTTCTGAAGAAAAAATAGTTTGGGTTAAAGATGATTGAAGGCTCTGAACTTACTCAACACATTCACACGTTCAATCAAATAATTAGTGACTTGCTAAGGATTGAAGTGAAATTCGAGAAAGAAGACCAGGCGTTGATGTTACTGTGTTCTCTACCGGGTTCCATGGAGAATCTTGTGACAACTCTCCTATGGGGAAAACAAACTTTGAAGGTGTAAGAAATCACTTCTGCTCTATTAATGTTTAACCAGCGGAAGCAACAATCCGAGGGTATTTCGGGTGAAGGGCTGGTGGTAAAAGGTGGAGAGCAACGTGGCAGAAAATCGGATAGAGGTAAACCAGGAACGCAGGGGAAATCGAAGTTGAGGGGCAGGACTCCTAAGCCTAAGGAGTATAACTGTTTCAGATGTCACGAGACAGGACACTTCAAAAGGGACTGTCCATACAAGAATAAGGGTGGAGGAACATGGAAGTAAATAGAATCTACGAAATCGGCAAACGTCATGGAGGAATCATCGGATGATGGGGATATGTTGTCAGTTTCAACAAACACGGACGTGACAGACTCGTGGATTTTGGATTCAGCATGTTCGTTTCACATGACGCCTAATAGGGAGTGGTTTGACCCTATAAATCGGTGAACTGTGGGACAGTTCTAATGGGTAATGACGCTTTGTGCAACGTCATTGGAATAGGAACAGTGAAGATAAGGATGTTTGATGGTGTTGTGAGAACTCTGGCTAAGGTGAGACATATCCCAGGTTTAAGGAAGAATCTGATTTCATTAGGAACTCTGGACTCTAATGGTTGTGAGTTCAAAACTGGTGGTGGAGCCATGAGAGTGACGAAGGGTGCTCTGGTAATAATGAAGGGTTCTAATTTTAACGAAAATATCTATCGGATGATAGGGACTACAGTTGTAGGTGGAGTTGCTGCCACTACAGCGGAGGGTATTGATGATACTATACTATGGCATATGCGGTTGGGGCATATGGGAGAACGTGGGATGCTGGAATTACATAGGAGAAATCTGTTGAAAGGGATAAAGTCGTGTAAGTTAGATTTCTACAAGTTCTGTGTCTTGGAAAAATAGTGTAAGGTGCAGTTTAAGAGTGTGGTGAACAAAACGAATGGAAAACTTGACTATGTGCATTCTGATGTATGGGCGCCAGTCAGAGTAGCTTCAAAAGAGGGATCACTGTATTTCTTGACTTTTATCGATGCCTTTTTGAGAAAGGTTTGGGTGTACTTCATGCGACACAAGTTTGAGGTCTTCGAAAAATTCAGGGTATGGAAAGCTGAAGTGGAAAATCAAACAGGGAGAAAAATTAAGTGCCTCAGGTCAGATAATGGGATTGAGTACAAGTATGAGCCATTTGTGAGGTTTTGTGAGGAGCACGGGATACAACGTCACTGGACTCCACAGCAGAATGGGGTGGCAGAAAGAATGAACAGAACTATAGCAGAGCGGGCACGGTGCATGAGGCTAAATGCAGGGCTTTCGAAGGATTTCTGGGCAGAAGTAGTGAGCATGGCAGTTTACATCATAAACAGGTCGCCGAGTACTACTTTGGGTAATAAAGTGGCACAAGAGGTGTGGACAGGCAAAAAAGTGGATTACTCGGGTATGAGGATCTTCGGATGTCCAGCCTACGTACACGTTTCGGGTGATGAGAGATCTAAGATTGATGCCAAGTCCAAACAGTGTATCTTTCTTGGGTATAAGAAAGGTGTGAAGGGGTACACGCTTTGGGATCCGAAAGCAAAGAGGGTAGTGATCAGTAGGGATGTGGTTTTTGACGAGGCTTCCATGGTTAAGACACAACATGAAGGTCAGAAAACCGAGTCTGGTGGATAAATCGACAAACAACAACAAGGAGTTCAAATTGAACTGGAGAATTATGACACTGGAAATACATCGCCAGTGGAACAGGAAAATCAGCAGCAGCAGGACGAAAGTATAGCCGCAAGGAGACCCAGACGCACTATCAAACCACCGGAGAGGTACATATTTGATGATATGGTTGCATATGCTTTATCTACTACTAGTAGGGATCCGTCTACGTTTCAAGAAGCTATTGGTAGTTCTGAAAGGGATAGTTGGATGGAGGCCATAGTGGAGGAGATGGAGTCATTGAAGAAAAACAAAACTTGGGAATTATCAGAATTGCCTGAGGGAAAGAAACCAGTGGGGTGCCAATGGGTGTACAAGAAAAAGGAAGTTGTATCAGAAAAGGAAAAGGAACGGTTTAAGGCTCGATTGGTAGCAAACGGATACTCGTAGTGGAATGGCATATTCATGGAACAGCCTGAGGGGTTCAAGCAGCCGAAGACTGAACACATGGTATGCAGGTTGAAGAAGTCACTGTATGGGCTGAAATAGTGTCCAAGACAATGGTACAAGAAGTTCAATTCCTTTATGATCCGGATTGGGTTCACTCGATGTGAGTATGTTTGTTGTGTTTATGTGAAAAGCCTTGAGGATGGTTCATATATTTTTCTGTTACTGTATGTGGATGACATGCTTATTGGTGCAAAGAGTATGATTGACGTCAACAGGTTGAAGAACTTGTTAGGAAAGGAGTTTTACATGAAGGATTTGGGTGCCGCTAGGAAAATACTTGGGATGGAGATTCGCAGGGATAGAACAGCTGGAAAGCTGTGGTTGACACAAAAGAATTATGTGGAGAAAGTGTTGGAGAGGTTTAGTATGACTATGCTAAATAGGTCAGCACTTCATTGGCGAGTCACTTCAGGTTATGTACAACACAGTGTCCGAAATCGGCTGAAGAGATTCAGGATATATCGAACATGCCCTATGCGAGCGTAGTTGGTTATTTGATGTATGCGATGGTGTGTACAAGACCCGATTTGGCACATGTAGTCAGCACAATAAGCAAATACATAGCCAATCCAGGTAGATAGCACTGGAAAGCTGTTAAGTGGGTGTTCAGATATTTGAGAGGAACGACAAATCATGGGATTGTGTTTACGAAGCAACAGGGTCGAATATCAGTTGTAGGGTATGTGGATGCAGATTATGCTAGAAGGTTGGATGATTTGAGATCTACAACAGGGTATGTGTTTACACTGGTAGGTGGACCGATTTGTTGGAGATCTATGGTTCAATCTTTAGTAACTCTATCTACTACTGAATCTAAGTACATGGCATTGTCTGAGGCTGGCAAGGAAGCATTGTGGTTGAAGGGTTTTGTGAATGAGCTGGGCCTATATCAAGGTAGAGTACAGCTGTATTGTGATAGTCAGAGCGCCATTTACTTGGGAAAGCATCAAGTGTATCACGAAAGGACCAAGTATATTAGCGTAAGGTTTCACAAGGTGAGGGAGCTGATAGCTACTGATGATGTGATATTGGAGAAGGTGCACACTTCTGAACATGCAGCTGACATGTTGACAAAGACTGTGACCGCGGACAAGTTCAAGTATTGTTTGGACTTGATCAATATCTCCGAATGTTAGTTTGGAGGATTCCCCCAAGATCGGATTGGACAAGTGACTTATCTTCGAAATGGATGAGGTTATTCGTCAAGGTGGAGATTTGTTGGAAACTTGTGACTCATAATATAGAAGCCACTGGAAAAGGCTAGTGCGGAGCATAGCGGACCGAAGGTCGCGGGGGAGTGAAGGCCCCCCGCAGTACGGTACAGGTTGTTTATTAGAAGGACATTATGGGTAATTGAGACATAATGTGAAGTAGGGTTGGAATAGGATTAATAGTTATAAATATTATCTATTGTAAAGCCCTATGCAACTAAGGAATCATCAATAAATAACAAGCCGCCTGTGGAGTACCCAAATTGGGGAACCACATAAATCTCTTGTGTTTTTCTTAATTCTCTATCGTTTGTGTGCGTGTGAGTGATCATATAATCTAACAAACTGGGATTGAGCAAGCGAGGAATTACAATTAAAACAGCCCATAAAATTTACATAATTTTATTTTTTACTCTGTGAAGCAATTCCTCCCGGATTCATTATAAAATTCTCTAAGTCACAAGGAGAAATGATTCAAGTGGACCAGTACTTGCTACATTCATAAATGTATACTTATAAAAATTCAGTGATCATCAGTTACTGCAGTGAAATTCTAGTACCTGCTTTGCAATGAAAATTATAATGATCAATGGTTTGCAATTGTGTTAATTAAGATATGATTCCTTACCGAGAGGAGTATTTGGTCTAAACGTTCTAGTTTTTGTTTTTATTCACCATATATGATATAACATCGGTATTTCACACTAATGTAAGTTGCCTTTGACTGATAAAAAAAATTAAGATTTATTTGGCAGTAACTTGGCATGGAATTAGGTTCCATTGTCTCAAGTGATTCATCTCTTTGTAACACAAGCAGATCATTTAAATTGCAAATAATATCTTTAATATGTTTTCAGTATTCCAGAAGTCATAAAGTCACATTCTTCTTAGTTAACAGAAATTTGAGTCCCCCCCTCTTATTTTGCAAATTTAAATATCTACAGTGAAAACTAGGAGTAGATGACTTTCTACGATTTTCGTTATTCTTTCTGCTGATTTGGATGGGGTTTGAATTAAGCTAAGTAGGAACTGCAAAAGAAGAAGAAAAAATTAATATTTATGTTTCATTGAAACATTTGAGGCTTTGGTGGCTCAGGATTCATTTTGGGGAATCATTTTGTTGAATTAATCGGTTGTGGCCGATGAATGTACTCAGTCCTTTAGCATAACTACATTAGTTGATTTCTATCTTCAAAGGGCTTCTTATGGTGAAGGACTTAAGTGTACTTTAGGTCATTGTAATTTATGATTCTAAACTTGCTGTTTAAATCAAATCAAAGTCCTTGAAAGTCTGCACTTTGATATCATGGATCACTGCTTTGATCCCTTTTTTGTGTGGATATTACATTATTACTTTAAACTTGGTTATCGCCAATCTAATAGAGTAGTAATGTTTTTGGTTGGATGTTTGAGCTTGTTGCTTTGGGAACTCCTTTTCCCAGCATGTTATTTTCTTCCTTATTTATGCAAAGCTTTGAGGCAATGCCCATGAAAAGAAAAGAGAAAGCTTTTGAGGCAATGCCCATCAAAAGTTAGGATTGACACTTTTAAGGATTTGAGAAGGATGATGCGTACTCTGTCGACCTTATATGTGCATCTTTACTTGAGGTATAGAATAGAATATTGACTGACCAATTATAGGTACTCTTCTTTAGTGAAACAGTGGATGAACAAGCTAATTAAGTTATTGAATAACTTTCTTACTGCAATGTCTAAATCTACACATGTTTAATGGACCAGTATATGCACATGCATATAATATCCATTAAACTTGCAAAATCACTTTATTGCTATTAGGAAAATGATATATACATGTCGACAAATATTTGACGATGTTGGATTGCGACCAACATGAAAATATATGCGATAAGATAAAATAAATTAAATTGGAACCCTTCTTAATTCCTACCTATCACATACGTCACAATCATAATTCGGTTGAAAACTTTCACAATGTATAGCAGGACTCATGTTGTTACCAAGTTAGAAGAGAGGAACTAATCCTCTCAAGTCTCAACTCCATAAGCAGCTTAAGAAACTAGTCAATTCTGATAATAATGGGTGCGGAGATTCTGGAATGATTTAATCAAAGGCGTAGCAATGCAATGGAAAAGATTAATACATGACTAATGATCTATATTAGATTGCAAAGAAAGATACTTATCTTATGGTTTGATATAAGATATGGCTTTAGGTAGACTAAATGGTGAACTTCATGGATCCAGCGACTCTGTTTGAGCCTTGCTTATTGAAGTTGATCTCTTAAGAAATCAAAAGCTAATGAGTTTAGCTACATTTGGCATGGTTTCCCCAGGTTTAAACTTTAAATGCATAAATTTATTATCATGAGAATTGCTTGTACACATTTTTTTAACTTGGTTGTTTTACGTTTCATTGTAGGTGGGTACGTGGTGGTGCAAGAAAAACTTCCTAACTATGTAGTCCCAGATTTGACATACTTCAAGGCAATACGATCTCATTTTCTACAATAGTCTTCCCAAATAGATAGTACTACCTCCACCAAAATTTGACTTGTTTTACGTGGCACGTTGGTTTTAGGAAACCACAATTTCAAATAGGCTTAAGGTAACCTATCATACCAAGAAGTTTAACTTTAATTCCCTTTAGGGATGATATTTTATCATAATTTAACATAACTTTCGATTGCATATATAGTACTGGAAATTTTTTTGCCATCTCTGGATTATAACACATCTGTTCTCAGAATCTGCATGCAAGAAAGAAGGTAACTCGGACTGGATTTTTTATCAGGTCTTTATAGTAAAGGCTTGGACGTGGCCAATAGTAGTAGGCATTACACTAGCCTAACCTAACATATGGCTGTGATGACATTGTCGTTTTGATCATGTTATATTGTGTCCTCTTTTCGAACGATTTGTCAGGCTTAGGAATGTTAAATCAATAATGTGCTCTTCCAACACAAACCTTAAATAAAATAAAATGTGACTGAAGAGATTAAATTTTGCAGTCCTATGCTTCTTGTTTAGCAATCTAACTTTCAGGTCTTAACAAATTACTGTCAACTTCTGTGTAGCTCAAGCATACCCTCTTACAAGGCCTAATTGACATTCTATTTTTGCAGCTAAAACCATATGTATCACAATGCGCTTTAGAAGTTAAAACAACAGAGGTTGGTGTTGCGGCTAAATGATTCTGTTAAGTGAGAAGATATTTCTTGATTTTCTTTACATGTCCAACTAATATTATGTAAAGATTGTTCTCCCATGGCCATTCTCTCTTTCAGATTTATGGAACAAATTCGACTTTTGTTACAAGGCATGTTGATGTCAATTATGTGATGGTTGTGGTTTTCTTATGGTTGATATTAGCAGTTCTTAATCCACCCACACCCACACCCACACCCACACCCACACAAGTAAATCATTAGAATTTCATTCCAAAACCTTTAACATCACAGTTAGGTGGCAGCACCACCATCGAAAATTAACTTACCTCCAAATCATCATGAGGCAGCATTGGAAGCAACCACAAATTGTTAAACGAACACCACCTCCTCCAAATCTTGAATCATTGACCAAGAGCTTATTTTTTAATTGGCTCGAGTCTTAAAAAAAGAAATTCTCAAACAATAGTCTTAAAATTTAATGAAATTAAGGGCATTTGATAAGTTTTAAATTTTATTAGTGAAAGTATATGGACGAAGTTTGAAACATACTAAATTAAAACTGATGGGTTTAATGGCTACACATTTTTTTTCCACTTTTGGTTTTGTTCTGAAGAAAAAGGTTAGGCTTTGTTTTTCAAAAGAAAAAGAGTTTGGACTTTTTTTTTTAAAAAAAGTGTCTATGATTTATTTTAAAAAGGGTGAAATACATATGTTGCTCCTGAACTTTAGGTGTTTTTGGGTATTGAGTTTTTTTTGTCAACGCAAAATCAGCCTTTTTCTGTTCGAAAATTTGGATATTGATCCCTTAAGCGCCACATTGGCGTTGACCTACATATGTGGAACCGCTGATGTCAACTTTAATTAAATTAATTTCTAAAAAGATGTCACTACCCACTTGAGGTTTTGGCCTAGAGACCACTCGCGCATTATAAGTTTAGCTACTAAATTACCCAAAGAATATTGCTATATACTAAATCAATTCATAACAACTAAATAAAACAAAAGCGATGACGAACAGAGGGGAGGGAATAATAATAATAATAATACTAATATCAACAATAACAACGACAACAACAACAACAATAATAATAACAATAATAATAATAATATAATAATAATAATATAATAATAATAATAATAATAATAATAATAATAATAATAATAATAATAATAATTTAAATAATGCATATATCAGGCTCATCATTTTTATCATTATTAGATACAATTGATCAAATCCAGGAAAATACAATTGTTCTATTCATCTCTCTCAAACAGTTATAGAAACAGAACTTACCATTAACCAAATACAATAATATAAACAAACAAATAAATTAATCTCTCTCTCCCCATATATCCTCAAACAGATATAGAAGTAGAACTTACCCAAAAAAAACCCTCTCTCTCCATCTCCATCTCGATCTAGGAGAATTCAAATCCTTAGGCCTAATTACCGAAGCTCTGGATGGAATGCCCACCGAAAAATGTGGCCGACAATTACGATTACTTCCTTTTCAATCCAGAAATGACCAGACAAAGAGATGAAGCGGATGATTCGAAACTTCATATACTTCTAGCCATCGAAGTGAACACGAGTTTTTTATCAGAGGAAATTGGTAATTTCTTTACCAAATGTAGATCTGACCAGAAAATAGATCTAAATTTCTATTTGTATAAGATTTTGAATTGGTGATTTGTGTAAGATTATATAAAGACGATAAGTTTAAAAGGAGGTGTTATATTGCTTATTATCAATTAGGGCTGAGCAAGTCACCAAATTAGAACAAAAATCGCACCAAAAACTGTATGAACCGCACCAACGGTTCCTATAAAGAATTATTTGAACAATTTACCCTTCATTTGAACAATTATTTGTAGCTTCCTATAAAGAATATAAGATTTTTGTGAAACATTACTATGACACTCACCGAATGCATTGCACACTATGAACTGTGTTGGAAATTTACGACTCATAATATAGAAGCCACTGGAAAAGGCTGGTGTGGAGCGTAGCGGACCGAAGGTCGCGGGGGGGGGGGGTGAATGCCCCCGCGGTACGGTACAGGTTGTTTATTAGAGGGATATTATGGGTAATTAAGACATAATATGAAGTAGGGTTGGAATAGGATTAATAGTTATAAATACTATCTATTGTAAAGCCATATGCAACTAAGGAATCATCAATAAACAACAGGCCGCCTGTAGAGTACCCAAATTGGGGAACCACATAAATCTCTTGTATTTTTCTTAATTCTCTATCGTTTGTGTGCGTGTGAGTGATTATATAATCTAACAAATTGGTATCAGAGCTCGGGTTTAACACGTGAAGAATGATGACATCAAATTCATCGGTGACAAAGTTTGATGTGATGAAGTTTGATGGGACTGGGAATTTTGGGCTATGACAAAAGAGGGTAAAGGATCTGTTGGTGCAACAGGGATTGATGAAGGCTAACCAGAGTCCATGACAATTGATGACTGGGATGAACTCTAAGTGAAGGAAATGAGTACAATTCGTTTGTGCTTGGCAGACGAGGTTATGTATCACGTGATCGGAGATGAATCGCCATCGGGTGTATGGAGTAAATTGGAATCCAGGTATATGTCAAATTCATTGACAAATAAACTATTTCTGAAGCAAAAATAGTTTGGGTTAAAGATGATTGAAGGCTCTGAACTTACTCAACACATTCACACGTTCAATCAAATAATTAGTGACTTGCTAAGGATTGAAGTGAAATTCGAGAAAGAAGACCAGGCGTTGATGTTACTGTGTTCTCTACCGGGTTCCATGGAGAATCTTGTGATAACACTCCTATGGGGAAAACAAACTTTGAAGGTGTAAGAAATCACTTCTGCTCTATTAATGTTTAACCAGCGAAAGCAACAATCCGAGGGTATTTCGGGTGAAGGGCTGGTGGTAAAAGGTGGAGAGCAACGTGGCAGAAAATCGGATAGAGGTAAACCAGGAACACAGGGGAAATCGAAGTCGAGGGGCAGGACTCCTAAGCCTAAGGAGTATAACTGTTTCAGATGTCACGAGACAGGACACTTCAAAAGGGACTGTCCATACAAGAATAAGGGTGGAGGAACATGGAAGCAAATAGAATCTACGAAATCGACAAACGTCGTGGAGGAATCATCGGATGATGGGGATATGTTGTCAGTTTCAACAAACACGGACGTGACAGACTCGTGGATTTTGGATTCAGCATGTTCGTTTCACATGACGCCTAACAGGGAGTGGTTTGACACCTACAAATCGGTGAACTATGGGGCAGTTCTAATGAGTAATGACGCTTCGTGCAACGTCATTGGAATAGGCACAGTGAAGATAAGGATGTTTAATGGTGTTGTGAGAAATCTGGCTGAGGTGAGACATATCCCAGGTTTAAGGAAGAATCTGATTTCATTAGGAACCCTGGACTCTAATGGTTGTGAGTTCAAAACTGGTGGTGGAGCCATGAGAGTGATGAAGGGTGCTCTGGTAATAATGAAGGGTTCTAAGGTTAACGGAAATATCTATCGGATGATAGGGAGTACAGTTGTATGTGGAGTTGCTGCCACTACAGCAGAGGATATTGATGATACTACAGTATGGCATATGCGGTTGGGGCATACGGTAGAACGTGGGATGCTGGAGTTACATAGGAGAAATTTGTTGAAAGGGATAAAGTCGTGCAAGCTATATTTCTACAAGTTCTGTGTCTTAGAAAAACAATGCAAGGTGCAGTTTAAGAGTGTGGTGAACAAAACGATTGGAAAACTTGACTATGTGCATTCTGATGTATGGGGGCCAGTGAGAGTAGCTTCAAAAGTGGGATCGCTGTATTTCTTGACTTTCATTGATGACTTTCGAGAAAGGTTTGGGTGTACTTCATGCGACACAAGTCTGAGGTCTTCAAAAAATTCATGGTGTGGAAAGCTGAAGTGGAAAATCAAACAGGGAGAAAAATTAAGTGTCTCAGGTCAGATAATGGGACTGAGTACAAGTACGAGCCGTTTATGAAGTTTTGTGAGGAGCACAGGATACAATGTCACTGGACTGTTAGGAAGAATCCATAATAGAATGGGGTAGCAGAAAGAATGAACAGAACTATAGCATAGCGGGCACGGTGCATGAGGCTAAATGCAGGGCTTTCGAAGGATTTCTGGGCAGAAGCAGTGAGTATGGAAGTTTACATCATAAACAGGTCGCCGAGTACTGCTTTGGGTAATAAAGTGGCACAAGAGGTGTGGACAGGCAAAGAAGTGGATTACTCGGGTATGAGGATCTTCGGATGTCCAGCCTACGTACATGTTCCGAGTGATGAGAGATCTAAGCTTGATGCCAAGCCAAAATAGTGTATCTTTCTTGGGTATAAGAAAGGTGTGAAGGGGTACAAGCTTTGGGATCCGAAAGCAAAGAAGGTAGTGATCAGTAAGGATGTGGTTTTTGACGAGGCTTCCATGGTTAAGACACAACAGGAAGGTCAGGAAACCAAGGCTGGTGGAGAAACCGACAAACAGCAGCAGGGAGTTCAAATTGAACTGGAGAATTATGACACTGGAAATACACCGCCAGTTGAACAGGAAAATCACCAGTAGGATGAAAGTATAGCCGCAAGGAGACCCAGACACACTATCAAACCACCGAAGAGGTACAGGTTTGATGATATGGTTGCATATGCTTTATCTACTACTAGTGGGGATTCGTTTGCGTTTAGGGAAGCTATTGGTAGTTCTAAAAGGGACAGTTGGATGGAGGCCATGGTGGAGGAGATGGAGTCATTGAAGAAAAACAAAACTTGGGAATTATAAGAATTGTCTGAGGGAAAGAAACAAGTGGGGTGCAAATGGGTGTACAAGAAAAAGGAAGCTATATCAGAAAAGGAAAAGGAACGGTTTAAGGCTCGATTGGTAGCAAAGGGATACTCACAGAGGAAGGGGATTGACTTTGATGAGGTGTTTTCTCCGGTGGTAAGACATACCTTAATCAGGATTATTTTGGCATTGGTGGCTAGCTATGACCTAGAGTTAGAGCAGTTAGATGTGAAGACAGCCTTTCTTCATGGTGATTTGGAGGTAGTGATATTCATGGAACAGCCTGAGGGGTTCAAGCAGCCGGAGACTGAGCACATGCTATGCAGGTTGAAGAAGTCACTGTATGGGCTGAAATAGTGTCCAAGACAATGGTACAAGAAGTTCAATTCCTTTATGATCCGGATTGGGTTCACTCGATGTGAGTATGTTTGCTATGTTTATGTGAAAAGCCTTGAGGATGGTTCATATATTTTTCTGTTACTGTATATGGATGACATGCTTATTGCTGCAAAGAGTATGATTGACGTCAACAGGTTGAAGAACTTGTTAGGAAAGGAGTTTTACATGAAGGATTTGGGTGCCGCTAGGAAAATACTTGGGATGGAGATTCGCAGGGATAGAACAACTGGAAAGCTGTGGTTGACACAAAAGAATTATGTGGAGAAAGTGTTGGAGAGGTTTAGTATGACTAATACTAAATAGGTCAGCACTTCATTGGCGAGTCACTTCAGGTTATGTACAGCACAGTGTCCGAAATCAGCTGAAGAGATTCAGGATATGTCGAACATGCCCTATGCGAGCGTAGTTGGTTATTTGATGTATGTGATGGTGTGTACAAGACCCGATTTGGCACATGCAGTCAGCACAATGAGCAAATACATAGCAAATCCAGGTAGATAGCACTGGAAAGCTGTTAAGTGGGTGTTCAGATATTTGAGAGGAACGACAAATCATGGGATTATGTTTGCAAAGCAACAGGGTCGAATATCAGTTGTAGGGTATGTGGATGCGGATTATGCTAGAAGGTTGGATGATTTGAGATCTACAACAGGGTATGTGTTTACACTGGCAGGTGGACCGATTTGTTGGAGATCTATGGTTCAATCTTTAGTAACTCTATCTACTACTGAATCTAAGTACATGGCATTGGCTGAGGCTGGCAAGGAAGCATTGTGGTTGAAGGGTTTTGTGAATGAGCTGGGCCTATATCAAGGTAGAGTACAGCTGTATTGTGATAGTCAGAGCGCCATTTACTTGGCAAAGCATCAAGTGTATCACGAAAGGACCAAGTATATTAGCGTAAGGTTTCACAAGGTGAGGGAGCTGATAGCTACTGATGATGTGATATTGGATAAGGTGCACACTTTTGAACATGCAGCTGACGTGTTGACAAAGACTGTGACCGCAGACAAGTTCAAGCATTGTTTGGACTTGATCAATATCTCCGAATGTTAGTTTGGAGGATTCCCCCAAGATCAGATTGGACAAGTGACTTATCTTCGAAATGGATGAGGTTATTCGTCAAGGTGGAGATTTGTTGGAAACTTGTGACTTATAATATAGAAGCCACTGGAAAAGGCTAGTGCGGAGCGTAGCAGACCGAAGGTCGCGGGGGGGTGAAGGCCCCCCGCGGTACGGTACAGGTTGTTTATTAGAGGGACATTATGGGTAATTGAGGCATAATGTGAAGTAGGGTTGGAATATGATTAATAGTTATAAATATTATCTATTGTAAAGCCCTATGCAACTAAGAAATCATCAATAAACAACAAGCCGCCTGTGGAGTACCCAAATTGGGAAACCACATAAATCTCTTGTGTTTTTCTTAATTCTCTATCGTTTGTGTGCGTGTGAGTGATCATATAATCTAACAAACTGGGATTGAGCAAGCGAGGAATTACAATTAAAACAGGCCATAAAATTTACATAATTTTATTTTTTACTCTGTGAAGCAATTCCTCCCGGATTCATTATAAAATTCTCTAAGTCACAAGGAGGAATGATTCAAGTGGACCAATACTTGCTACATTCATAAATGTATACTTATAAAAATTCAGTGATCATCAGTTACTGCAGTGAAATTCTAGTACTTGCTTTGCAATGAAAATTATAATGATCAATGGTTTGCAATTGTGTTAATTAAGATATGATTCCTTACCGAGAGGAGTATTTGGTCTAAACGTTCTAGTTTTTGTTTTTATTCACCATATATGATATAACATCGGTATTTCACACTAATGTAAGTTGCCTTTGACTGATAAAAAAAATTAAGATTTATTTGGCAGTAACTTGGCATGGAATTAGGTTCCATTGTCTCAAGTGATTCATCTCTTTGTAACACAAGCAGATCATTTAAATTGCAAATAATATCTTTAATATGTTTTCAGTATTCCAGAAGTCATAAAGTCACATTCTTCTTAGTTAACAGAAATTTGAGTCCCCCCCTCTTATTTTGCAAATTTAAATATCTACAGTGAAAGCTAGGAGTAGATGACTTTCTACGATTTTCGTTATTCTTTCTGCTGATTTGGATGGGGTTTGAATTAAGCTAAGCAGGAACTGCAAAAGAAGAAGAAAAAATTAATATTTATGTTTCATTGAAACATTTGAGGCTTTGGGGGCTCAGGATTCATTTTGGGGATTCATTTTGTTGAATTAATCGGTTGTGGCCGTTGAATGTACTCAGCCCTTTAGCATAACTGCATAAGTTGATTTCTATCTTCAAAGGGCTTCTTATGGTGAAGGACTTAAGTGTACTTTAGGTCATTGTAATTTATGATTCTAAACTTGCTGTTTAAATCAAATCAATGTCCTTGAAAGTCTGCACTTTGATATCATGGATCATTGCTTTGATCCCTTTTTTTTGTGGATATTATATTATTACTTTAAACTTGGTTATCGCCAATCTAGTAGAGCAATAATGTTTTTGGCTCGATGTTTGAGCTTGTTGCTCGGGGAACTCCTTTTCCAAGCATGTTATTTTCTTCCTTATTTATGCAAAGCTTTGAGGCAATGCCCATGAAAAGAAAAGAGAAAGCTTTTGAGGCAATGCCCATCAAAAGTTAGGATTGACACTTTTAAGGATTTGAGAAGGACGATGCTTACTCTATCGACCTTATATGTGCTTCTTTACTTAAGGTATAGAATAGAATATTGACTGACTAATTATAGGTACTCTTCTTTAGTGAAACAGTGGATGAACAAGCTAATCAAGTTATTGAATAACTTTCTTACTGCAATGTCTAAATCTACACATGTTTAATGGATATGCACATGCATATAATATCCATTAAACTCGCAAAATCACTTTATTTCTATTAGGAAAATGATATATAAATGTCGACAAATATTTGACGATTTTGAATTGCAACCAACATGAAAATATATGCGATAAGATAAAATAAATTAAAGTGGGACCCTTCTTAATTACTACCTATCACATACGTCACAATCATAATTCTTCACAATGTATAGCAGGACTCTTGTTGTTACCAAGTTAGAAGAGAGGAACTAATCCTCTCAAGTCTCAACTCCATAAGCAGCTTAAGAAACTAGTCAATTCTGATAGTATTGGGTGCGGAGATTCTGGAATGATTTAATCAAAGGCGTAGCAATGCAATGGAAAAGATTAATACATGACTAATTATCTATATTAGATTGCAAAGAATGATACTTATCTTATGGTTTGATATAAGATATGGCTTTAGGTAGACTAAATGGTGACCTTCATGGATCCAGCGACTCTGTTTGAGCCTTGCTTATTGAAGTTGATCTCTTAAGAAATCATAAACTAATGAGTTTAGCTACATTTGGCATGGTTTCCCCAGGTTTAAACTTTAAATGCATAAATTTATTATCATGAGAATTGCTTGTACACATTTTTTTTACGTAGTTGTTTTACGTTTCATTGTAGGTGGGTACGTGGTGGTGCAAGAAAAACTCCCTAACTATGTAGTCCCAGATTTGACAGTCTTCAAGGCAATACGGTCTCAATTTCTGCAATAGTCTTTCCAAATAGATATTACTACCTCCACCAAAATTTGACTTGTTTTACGTGGCACGTTGGTTTTAGGAAACCACAATTTCAAATAGGCTTAAGGTAACCTATCATACCAAGAGGTTTGACTTTAATTCCCTTTAGGGATGATATTTTATCATAATTTAATATAACTTTCAATTGCATATATAGTACTGGCAATTTTTTTGCCATATCTGGATTGTAACGTATTTGTTCTCAGAGCACAAATCTGCATGCAAGAATGAAGGTAACTCGGACTGGATTTTTTATCAGATCTTTATAGTGAAGGCTTGGACGTGGCCAATAGTAGTAGGCATTACACTAGCCTTGAAAGAAGAAAATGAAATACAGAGTAAAAGAAACAAGAATTTGACACGGGTATTCCCTGTCCTTAAGGTGCTTATTGCCCCTTACCACTAAGGTTTGCTAAAGGCTACTAGCAATTCACCTCCAGGATATATGTCAAGTCTTATATAATTTTTAGTGATAGCAATTCACTAAAAATCTCAATTTTATGCTGCTTCGTAAAAGTTGATTTGCAGGAAGAAGATTGTAATAGCAATACTGTTCAGTTTTTAAAACTGATAAAACTGAATTGTTAATTAAACATTTGTTTACAAAGTAAATAATGTATTAATCACAATTTAGTTTATTTTGTATCCATAATAATTAAAGGTTCAATGAATCTGGTTCAAGATAAAAAGTTGGCTCTTGGCTCGAGCGAGGCTCCTAGCGACGATGCGCACATGCGAAGTGCAAAGTGCGCCTAAAACGCCAATGCGACTTTGCGACCCGAACCCACACCACGACCCTCGACCCCCGACCCCCGGGTCCCGGGTCGCGAGACGCGGGCGCGGGCGGGTGGTGCTTTGCACCACGTCATTGTGACCAACTCCAAGCCTTTCTTTTAGTACCACTAGTGAATTAAACTATTCCACATATACTTATAAAGTATTAAATAGTTTTATTCCTACTCAATGTGGGACTTGAAGAAAATTGTTTTCTTAAACAACAATGAACCTTTTCATATTCTCCACTTTGGATACAATTAAAACACAATATATAATTCCTACTTGAATCATATATTACTCTCTATAAATCTCTTTGTAATAGACTATCAAATGCACTTTTTATTTAATACAAATTTAATCAATTAATGGGTCTAAATTAATCCCCAAATTGATCAAAACTCATGTATGAAAAGGTGCATTAACAATCCCCCACTTGTTTGAAAAACTACTTTTCTTTAAACAATTCTTTATTTATCAACTCTAAGGTTTGTATGCATAATAGAAGGTGTGACGAACATTGAACCTTCTTTTAGCATAAACAACTCAAAGTCATATCAAAATAGATGGTGTTCGTAGATTGAACCTCTATTTCAAATGATATGACCGAAGTTATCATACACACACAAAACTGCCCTTTACGGTGAGCATAATAATCACTTTGCGCTATTAAAGCCATGCGCAATATCCTGTTTCTTGAACCTCTAAGAGAGTAAACCATAACTCTCTATAAGAAGCGGCTTCACTTCTAGTTCATATAGGCAAAATGTTTCTCTAGCACTCTTGTTGCTATAAGTGCAACACTTTGCTAAGAGCATAACTCATCCTCAGTCGTGCAACAGACGTTACTATGATATACTACATATGAGACCAAATTTGTGACGCCCGCAAAATATAGGTATACATCACCCATCTTGGGTCGCCAGATATATGGTACAGAATACAAATACAAACTAATTATACAACAGTCGTGTAAAATACGACAAAACATATGCTGTGAGTTTTAATACAAATAATGTCATCTAGACAATATCCACACTCAATGGAGTCCTCATTACATTTATTATTACACTATTTCACAGAATAGTGAGAACTACTAATGCACCATCTAGAACCATCACTCTGTTCCCCGACTAGCCCCAGCTACGTTCTCATTTCCTGAAGAGAACAATGAAAGAAAGGATGAGCTCAACTAGCCCAGTAAGAAATATTATGACTAAGATAATGCAGAATAAATTATCTTTAGCCTTCAACAGTGTTAAACTGATATAATATAACAAACATCAAGTTTAACTGCAGCAGAACAAGCAATCCATTAGAAGAGTCAAGTAGAGAATAAAATCTACTATCTTCTATGATTTAAAAGATTTATCATCAATTTTATCGCTGAGACTCAGCTCAATAAATAATCCACATCATTGAATCACCCCTGCACTACGGCCAAGGATTTTTGTTAGTATCACGACCACGAACTATCCATGCACTACGGGCCAAAGATAATCGTGTTTTCATCAACGGTCCTGATCATGCCATAAAATAATTCATCTTTGCACCCTTGGCCGATGAGAATCCATAGCCATAATCATACCAAAAACTGTCCATCAATGCACTACGACCAATGAGGATTTGTACCACATCATTCATCACATTACGGTCATGATTATACCGAATAATCCCTGGTCATAATCACACCAAGTCCATCTATGCACTACGGGCCAAAGATGACCTTTACCACATCATTTGTAACATTACGATCATGATTATACCGAATAATCCCTGGTCATAATCATACCAAGTCCATCTATATACTACAGGCCACATATGACCTTCAACATAATATAAACATGAGGATGATGACAATGACATAATAATTCAATAAAATAAATTCAAGAATTAATTTATCCAGGAACCAATAATGTCCAAATTGTCAACATGATACTTCTTTGTAGAGAAAAATTTAAGGATGCTCAGAAGAATATTTTCATGAAAAGATACTGGATGAAGCGCAAATATCAAGGATATTCCACTAATTTTATGGAGTATAGAAGCTAAAACTTTAACCAACTGAGTATAATAGAATATATAAAACTACAAATGGATTTTCGTCTGCCATGCGGTAATCCACGTATACAGATCATTTCCACAATTTAATAAGGAATGAATACAAATGATCATTCACCATGCATGTGGTAATCCACATAGACAGGTTATTCCAACAGAATAATAAAGAATAGAATAACAGAAGAATTCACCATGCGTGCGATAAACTGCACAGACAGGTTATTCCCAACAGAATAATAAATAATGGAACCAGGTCCAGCGTAAAACGCATAGACAGGATATTCTGACAGAATAATAAATAATGGAACCAGGTCCGGCGTAAATGCACAGACAGGATATTCCGACAGAATAATAAAGAACGTAAAAATAAATAATGGAACCAGATCAGGAGTAATACGCACCGATAGGATATTCCAACAGAATAATAAAGAATGAAATAACAACGAAAATCACCACGCATGCGATAGACCGCACAGACAGGTTATTCCAACAGAATAATAAAGAATATAATAATAAAAGAATTTCACCATGTATGTGATACTTCGCATAAACAGGTTATTCCAACATAATAATAAAGAATGGAATAATAGAAGAATTTCACCATGTATGCTGCACTTCGCATAAATAGGTTATTCCAACATAATAATAAAGAATGGAATAATAGAAGAATTTCACCATGTATGCGGTACTTCGCATAAACAGGTTATTCCAACATAATAATAAAGAATGGAATAATAGAAGAATTTCACCATGTATGCGGTACTTCGCATAAACAGGTTATTCCAACATAATAATAAAGAATGAAATAACAGAAGAATTTCACCAAGTATAGGGTAGTCCGCGTATACAAGTTATTCCAACAGAATAATAAAGAATGAAATAACATAAGTTCTCTTCATGAATAAGAAAAAAATAATACCCCTTACGGGTACAACAAATAATATCCCTTACATTTGAAAGAAAAGTACTCCGACTGGTAGGGCGAGGATATACTCGAAGAAAGCTTGCACTATGCTCAAAACTTTATTAAACTCTAAAGAAATACGCTCAAGATTATAGAAGAAAAACTCTCTTTATAGTTTCTCTTGCTAGAGTTTTAGTGAATTCGTAAGAAATAATGAAGGAATGAGCTTCTATTTATAGAAGAATGGACTGCATAGTAACTAATTCATGAACGGTCCATATTGATTTATTTTTAATCGGACGGTCCATATTTAAAGTAAAGTCTTTTAAATAAAATATAATATATTCTATTTATAATATAATAAAACGAATAACTTTATAAAAGTATTATGTTTTATATAAAAAGATTTTACTATGCAGACACTATGCAACACTATGCATAATAAAATATAATATATTCTATTTATAGAATAACTTTATAAATGTATTCTATTTTATATAAAAAGCTTTTCTGTTTTATTACATTAATAATACTAATAAAACAAAACTGAGTGACTTCTCACGTAAGCATTAATAATCAATACCGTGTGCTACTATGCAACCACGTGTATTACTGTACTTTTACTATCGAGTAGTTCAACAGTATTAACGGTAAAACTTCCGTCGTTATTTTCATAAAATATTTTTGTCGTTTTCTCAATCCGACAATAATTCCGTTGCGGGGTCCACCAATGATTGTGCCGTTATACGAATATTTCCTGATAAAATGAATATTTTTCGACCAATCGAATATAACAACTTGCATACTTTACAAAATTTATAAATACTACCCACAACTATAACATTATATCAAATCCACACCATAATATTCAAAAAAATTATTTCGAGAAAATTAAATATTTATTCAAAAAATCTGGGTTCTAACAAAATTGATAGTAACACAGCCAATAACTGTGACTTATTTTTTCCATTGAACATATAAACTAGGGGTAACCTAGTAATTGGTTGGGTTTCCATATCACCCTTGGCTCAGAATGGTTTAAGTCCTATATCTCATGTAGTCAAACTTATTAAATCTCTCGTCAGAGGCTTAGTAAGTGGATCAGTCAAGTTTTTACTTGACTTCACATAGACAATAGTTATGATACCATCATGTATCAATTGTCTCACAAATTCATGTCCCAGACCAATATGTCTAGACTTACCATTATAGGTACCACTATACGCTCTTGTTAGCGTAGCTTCACTATCACAATATAGTGAAATTGGAGGCATTGGATTTGGCCATAGAACTATGTCTAACAACATATTTCTAATCCAATCAGCCTCTTTTCCTGCTTGAGCTAAAGCTATAAACTCTGACTCCATAGTAGAGTGAGAAATACAAGTCTGTTTCTTGCTTGCCCAAGAAACAACACCACTGGCAAGAGTGAAAATCCACCCACTTGTAGATTTATTATCTCTCACACTATTAATCCAACTTGCATCAGAGTACCCTTCCAAAACACTAGGGAATTTATAGTAAAACAATCCTATGCCACTGGTTCTTTTTAGATATCCAAGTACCCTTCCAATGATCAATATTAGGACTGCTCGTATATCTACTAAGTTTAGAAACTGCAAAAGAAATATCTGGCCGAGTACAATGCATAACATACATAAGGCTACCAGTAGCACTTGCGTATTCCAGCTGTGCAATAGCTCCACCCTCATTTTCTTTTAGTTTAACTCCATTCTCAAAAGGAGTATTCACCTCCTTGAACTCGAGATGACTAAACTTAGTTAATATTTTTTCAATATAGTGAGATTGATTCATTACATAACCCCCACTATGTTTTTTAACTTTGATGCCTAAAATAGTATCTACTTCACCTAAGTCTTTCATCTTAAAGACAGAGGATAAATACTTTTTAGTCTCATTTACTCCAACCATATTCGTATTGATGATCAACATATCATCTACGTACAAACACACTATCACCATATAATCAGAAGTGGTTTTGGAGTATATGCACCTATCTGCACTATTATATTTAAACCCAAAGTTTATAATAGTAGCATCAAATCTCTCGTGCCACTATTTTGGTGCCTGTTTTATACCATAAAGGGACTTAACTAATTTGCATACTTTAGCCACACTATCGGGAGCAACAAACCCTTTGGGTTGTTCCATATATACTTCCTCATTCAAATTGTCATTCAAAAATGCAATCTTTACATCCATTTGATGAACGTAAAGATCATACAATGAAGCTAAGGCAAAAAGAATTCGAATGGAAGTAACTCGTGCTACCGGTGCATAAGTATCAAAATAGTCAATACCTTCTACTTGTCTAAAACTTTTTGCTACTAATCTTGCTTTAAAAGCAGAAATAGTATCGTTAGTGTTATACTTTGTTCTAAAAACCCATTTGCAACCTATAGGTTTAGAACCTCTAGGTAAATCTGTCAATACCCAAGTATTATTTCCCTAGATTGAATCCATTTCATCATTTACAGCTTCCTTCCAAAATGCAGCATCCCTAGAAGCCATAGCTTCTTTAAATGATTTAGGATCAGTCTCAAGACTATATACATAGGGTATTTCATTTACCACCTCATTATTTTGGTCCCCTTCCACCAAAAATAATAGTGACTGTGATGAAATAAAATCATCTAAATATTTATCTTTTCTAGTGTGACGCCCCCAAAATAGGTATACATCACCTATTTTGAGTCGCCAAATACATGGTACAGAATACAAATACAATCTTAAATATACAACATAAGTTGTGAGTTTTAATACACATATTGTCTTCTAGACAGTATTAAAACTCAAAATAAGTCCTCAATACATTTATTAACACACTATTTCACAAAATAGTGAGGACTACTAATGCTATCCTCTGGATCATCACTTCGTTCCCCGACTCATCCCAGCTATATTTTCACTTCTTGAAGAGAACAACGAAAGAAAGGGTGAGCTCAACTAGCCCAGTAAGAAATATTATGACTAAGATAATGCAGAATAAATTATCATTAGCTTTAAACAGTGTTAAACTGATACAATATAACAAACATCAAGTTTAACTGCAGCTGAACAAGCAATCCATTAAAAGAGTCAAGTTGTGACGAACGAGAATTTTGTAATTTAAATTTAATATTTATTGAATTAAATAAATATTTTTTGATGATTTAATTATTAGATTTAATAATTAATCGATGCAATTGTGGTAGATTAATTTAATTATATGTGTTACATTTATTAAATTAATGTGAAGAATAATTATTATTCAAGTATGTAATTATGTGAGCTTGTCGAATTAAATAAGTTATTTAATTAAGCATGATGTTACTTTAATGAATTTAATTATTAATTACAGATTTAATAAATTATTATTATTTATTAAAGAGATAATTAATATTGTGACTACGTGAATTTATGAGAAATTATTTTATTTTATTTAAAGTAAATTAAATAAAATATTAGATTTATCTTATAAGAGTGTGACATTTATTAAACTATTTAATAAGAGGGTTATTAAAATAAAGAGTTTAAGCCTTTAAGGCTAGCCAAACATGGCCTTAGGGGGGGTTACTAGCAGTTACCCATGACTGGGTTAACTGACTAGTATGCGCGTCAGTTCTCTGCAATTATATTACGTATTCTTTTTCTATTTCTTTCTCTAAGTCTGATAAGCATCACAGAGAGAAAAGATTGAAAAAAGTTTGAGTGTGTAATCAACAGGTTTTTGTAAAAGGGTCATTTGGAATCACACTTCTAGTTCGTACTCTGGGTAATTTTCTCCAAACCCAAATTCTTATTTCACGTCTTTTTAAGTTTTATGATTATGGCTTTCAAAACTTCTGTTAATCTCTGTGAAGTGAGAAATTGTGTTATGTTAGATCAAATTGTGTTTAATTATGTATATGTTGTAAACCATAATATTAAATTCATGAAAGCATGTCGTACGTATGTTTTTTCAAAATAAACAGAGTACGTGATATGGCCATATGGCCTTATACGTGATATTCTGTGTAATGATCGTATATTATCCCTAAATTTTATACCCTTATATTTTTGAGCATGTTAGTATGAAGAGATCAAGCTTTAAACGAACGGATTTGGCCTTATAACGAATCTGTATGGCTAAATTATGTGTTTTGTTCAAAAACATCAAGAATATCAAGAACAGTCCAATTTTACATGATTTAAATATGTGATTATAGGTTTTAATGGGTTAAAATCACTTTATAGATGTTGTATTATGAATATACATGTACTATAACTTGTGGGTATGTCTAATTTTGAGTAGAAAATAAGAAATTGGGAGAAATTGGCATGTTCTGCGATTTTTCGCGAACAGCCATTTCTGTGTCTGGTATGCCGCGCCGCAGTGCCGGCTACCAGTTCATTTTCCGCGCCGCAGCGCCAACGTGCGGTAGCGCCATGACCCAAGCCACGGCGCCATAGCGCCGCAGCGCCAAGGGCCCGACCACAGCGCCACCGCGCCGCAGCGCGACTCCTTAGTACATTAGTGGCGCCGCAACGCCACTCTCCAGAAAATGTCAGAAATGTAATTCTTTTAAAATGTTTAAGTCTAACAATGTGTTAGTGGATTAATGTAATGAACATGTAAACATGTTAGAGATATAATGTGATATTAAAATTGATGTTTAACATGTATATAACGTAATTACATGTGGATTTAATTGTTGAATACATAAATATATTGTCATTCATGAAGTATAAATTATGTGACAACGTGATAATTTGACTAAGTTTAGTCAATAATTAAAGTAGACAACGAGAATGGGTTACATTGATTAGTTAGTAATTAACTGGTATTGAATGTGAATGGTATGTAGGATTTAATTCAAAGAACGTGCTTAGTTAAAGTATAATCTACGCACGAGGCAAGTATCCTATCCCTAACTCCATTCTATTGAGCAAGTTATTTAAACTTAAACGTTACTTTTATGTCGAACAAGTTTCCCTAACCCTACTTGTCATTATTGATCAAGTTTATTATTTACCCTGAATGTTATTATTCAAGTTCAAGCATGATATTAAAGATTAATTATCTTTCCAAAGCATGATTCAGTTATACAATAATTGTCCTATTGTATACTTTTGAGATTTTTATTCAAATCAAATATCAATTATTGTTGAACCTTATTAGACTAGTGAACCTTATTGATTCAACTACTCCATAGTTGATGAGCGTTCTAAATTTTAGAACCCTTGATAAATTATCCAAACCAAACTTCCTTTGGTGCGGACTCGAATGTCAAACTGAGATGAACAACCCTGAAAAGGGATTATTTACGCTTTAGCGTTAAGATATTGTGCACAGTATGGTACTAAGGGCTGATCCCCCTAAGTACGAGAAGAAGGTCCATAGTCTTATGACTGTTAAAGGTTTCAAGTATAATCCTTGATAACCTAGGACATAGTTCAAGGTCTTATGACCCTCAGAATTCTTTTGATTCTTGTTAATTATTCTTGATTCAAAAGTTGAGCTTTATTCAGATGTTTTGATTATTCGCATGTTATTATACTATTGTTTCATTATTATACTTGTGGGCATTTGTGCTCACTCTTGCTTAATAATAACATTGCAGTTAAGAACGAAAGAAGCGATGAACCTTCCACTAGTAAGGGCAAGGGCAAAGTTAGCAAATGATGAAGACTTGTTATTTATTAACTGATGTATTTGTTAAGACTTATTTGTTTAGAATTCCGCACAGATGTTTTAAGGTTAGAGTAACCTGGGATTTGTTTATGATTCAGTTGATGTAACCCTTAAGGGAAGAGATTTTATTTTGATTTCTATCTATTGTATGGTTTGATATTATTTATGGATAGATAGATAGATGATGTTTGTGCAGTGAACACCAAATCCCGTGGAATCGAAGTACCCGGATTTTGGGGTGTCACAGGTTGGTATCAGAGCTGTAGGTTATGAACCTTAGGTGGGGGAACAACCTTAGGTAGTAACCTTATAGAAAGAAGATAGTAAAGGAAAACTCTTATCGAGTTTTAAGAAATGAATTTTTGTAATTCATTGAAGATAATAAAATACATTATGTGTCTATGTGTTAATTTATGTGCTCGTTAGTACGACTTAGTAACTAAAACTTAAAATTTTGTTGTCAGGATGACGAATGTTGGAGAAGCTAGTCAAGCTGGGGAGGAAGAACCCCGATTACCTATAGGACCGACTGAGGAGGAGCCCCGAGACATTCATGTCGTTAGGGAGCAGGTGGTGCAGAGGGTTTCATCTCCATTGATCACCGTTGTTGGTCAGGAGCATGAACCTGAGATTGATCCTGAGGAGGATCCTGAGGAGGAGTTTGATGAGGAGGAAGAAGAAGAGGAGCTACCACGGTACACTGTTGATGCTGAGATGTATGACACATTATATGATCGTAACGTGGAGTTACAAGATGAGGTTTAGGAATTGACTGAGCGAGCAACTGTTCAACAGTCTACTTTAGAGGAGAAGGATAGAGAGATTGTGACCCTTCATACATGTTTAGGAAACATGGAGTGGGATCTGGTTCATGAGAAGGGTCAAACCGAAGATAAGACCGAGGAGATAGAGAAGCTAAAGAAGGAACTGAAGGAAACCTCCGGAAGACTGAAAATAGCAGAGGAAGGATGGGTAAGAGAATCACATCGAGCTGATCGTGCAGAAAATGATAGTCGTGTAAAGAAGGCAAAGCTTGAAGACACGTACGCCACACTTAATCATGCGATGGATGAGGTTCAAGAGCGAGTGTTAAGGTACCCCATCCAGTTTGAAGGACTTCCATCGTATATGTTGGATCGCAGGACGATGTCTCGTATCATGAATGAAGAGCGTGGCAAGGCTATTGAGCACCTTGGAAGACAGGAATAGAATCTGTTTGATTATGTGAAAGACTTAACTAATTTTTAATTGTAAATTCCGATGTGTTTATGAACTAAGGAATATGTTAATATTTGAATGTTTTAAATCCTGTGGATTCTTTATTCCAGGATAGATGACGTAAATAGCAGTATGCTATAGTTTAATGTTAAAACTTTTTATTTGAATGAAAAGATATCAAGTTGTTTGAGATGATGTGTTAAGTGATATGTTAAATTGTTGAGTAATGTCTTAACTATGTAGAGAAATAAATAAAGTTCTAATAAATGTTTCCTTAACAGAAAAATGCCGCCAAGGAGAAGACAACAGCGTCAACCGGTTCAGGAAGAGTCAACCAATAATAACAATAACGCCAACGCTAATCCTGTTCAGCAGTTGGTGAACTTACTGACAGGAGCAATAAATAACCAACCGCAAGCTCCACCTAGCACAACGTTTAAAGATTTTAAGGCGGTGGGACTGCTAGAGTTCAAAGGTTCCAGAAACCCGATCGAGGCTCAAACGTGGGTGATGGAAATGGAGAAGGTTTTCGACGTTGCTAGGGTTCGAGAAGATCAGAAGACCGTTTTTGCGACATTTATGCTGAAGTCTGAGGCTAGCTACTGGTGGCAGGCAAACAAGATGCGAGGAGGTGAAGGTGTAATTACGTGGGAGAGATTCAAAGAGATGTTTTTCGAAATGTATTTCCCAGCTAGTTCGCAGAATCAGATGAAGGTTCAATTTCTGGAACTGAAATAGGGAAACATGAGGGTGCCTGAATACGCGGCTAAATTCGATGAGTTGGCAAGGTTTGCCTCGTACCAAGTACACAGTGACGAGAGAAAGGCCAGAAGATTCGAACAAGGACTAAAACCTTGGGTGTACAGCAAGGTATCAATGTTTCAACTTAACACGTTTGCGGGAGTTTTAGAAAAGGCCATTCTCGCGGAAGGAGGAAGTGATGCAGTGACTAAGTACAGCCAAGAACAGAAAAAGAAAAAGAGTGAGAATGAATGTAATAACAAGACTGGTGGAAGTAATACTGGGAATAATAATAATCAGAAGAGGAAGTGGACGGATAACTCGACAGCTGGAAGTCAACACGGAGGGCAGAAAAAGAAGATAGAAGCATGTCCGACTTGCAGCAAGGCACATCTAGGAGTTTGTTTGAAGGGAAAGAGAGTGTGCTACAATTGTGGTCAGGAAGGCCACATAGCACCAAATTGTCCAAACCCAAAGAAGGGTGCTTGTTTCAACTGTGGTTCGAAAGATTATTTAGCAAGAGACTGTCCCAAGAAGGGATCGGGAGGATCAGGACAAGGAGGAAACCGGGGAAATAGCAGTGGAAATACCTTAACCATCACCGGACCACCTGCAACAAACCGGCCAACCGCCAGAACTTTCAATATGACGGTGCAGGATGCAATCCAGTCTCGTGATATGGTGTCAGGTATCATTTCGATCAATGAAATTAATGCTTACGTTTTATTTGATTCGGGTGCTACATGTTCTTTTATATCCGATGACTTTGCTAATAGTTTAGATTTGCTTAAGGATGAATTGGAATATCCCATGAACATAGAAATTGCGAATAAAGAGATAATCCCTGTTAAGTACGTGTATAAAAACTGTAGAGTGGATATTAAGGGTAATATCATGAACGTAGATCTTATCCCTATTCGATTGGGGGAATTCGACGTTATATTGGGTATGGATTGGCTATCCAATTATGGGGCTGTAATTGACTGCCAAAAGAAGCGTATTAACCTTATGACTCCGTCAAAGGTTGTGTTTTATGGTAGCAAGTCGCCTAGACAAGCGAGTTGTCTGACGATGTTGCAGGCCAGGAAGTTATTAAGACAAGGCTGTGTAGGATATTTAGCTTACATAGTCGACAGTCGAAAAGAGAACCCGAAGGTAGAGGAGATACCGATTGTGAGGGACTTCGTCGATGTATTTCCAGACGATTTGCCAGGACTTCCACCAGATAGAGAAGTAGACTTTGTGATTGATTTGGCGCCCGAAACTGCTCCAATATCGAAGGCACCATACCGAATGGCGCCAGTAGAGATGAAGGAATTAATGGTACAACTACAAGAATTGTTGGACAAAAAGTACATTCAACCGAGCCTATCGCCGTGGGGAGCGCCGGTGTTGTTCGTGAAAAAGAAGGACGGATCGATGAGGCTCTGCATTGACTACAGAGAATTAAATAAGGTTACGATTAAGAATAGATATTCATTACCGAGGATCGATGATCTATTTGATCAATTGAAGGGAGCAAAATACTTTTCCAAGATTGACTTGAGGAGTGGTTATCACCAACTGAAGGTGAGGCCAGAGGATGTACCGAAGACAGCGTTCCGAATGCGATATGGTCATTATGAGTTTTTAGTAATGTCGTTTGGTCTTATGAATGCTCCTGCAGCATTTATGGGACTAATGAATGGTGTATTCAAGCCGTTTTTGGACAAATTCGTGGTGGTATTTATAGATGACATTTTGGTATATTCCAAAACCAAAGAGGAACATGAAGAACACTTGAGGTTAACATTGGAAGTATTGAGAAGGGAGAAGTTGTATACTAAATTTTTGAAATGCGAATTCTGGATCGAGAGAGTACAATTTCTTGGTCACGTAATCGATAAAGTTGGAATTTCGGTAGATCTATCCAAAGTAGAAGCTGTGATTAACTGGGATCAGCCGAGAACGCCGTCAGAAGTAAGAAGTTTTCTTGGATTAGCAGGATATTATAGAAGATTCATGCAAGATTTTTCTAAGATCGCAACTCCGTTAACGAATTTAACTCGAAAAACTGTGAAATTTGTTTGGACGGAGAAGTGTGAGGAGAGTTTTCAAGAATTAAAGAAGAGGTTGAGTACAACGCTTGTGTTATCTCTTCCGGATGATACAGGAAATTTTGTTGTTTTTAGCGATGCGTCGCATAAAGGACTTGGCTGTGTGCTGATGCAAAACGGCAAAGTCATTGCATATGCATCGCGGCAGTTGAAGGATTACGAGAAGGGTTACCCAACTCATGATTTGGAGTTAGCTGCAGTTGTTTTTGCTTTGAAAATTTGGAGGCACTATCTCTACGGGGAGAAGTGTGAAATATATACGGACCACAAGAGTCTGAAATATATTTTTACACAGAAAGATTTGAATATGCGTCAAAGAAGATGGTTGGAATTAATCAAGGATTATGACTGTGAGATTTTATATCATCCGGGTAAGGCTAATGTGGTTGCCGACGCCTTAAGTAGAAAGGGTCGTGAGAAATTGATGATGTTGACTGCTCAGCAGGAGCTAATTGCAGATATGGAGAAACTGGAGTTAGAAGTGAAGTATCCTATGGAGATTGATGAGAAGCTATTTCAGATGCAATCTGGTACAACTCTACTGGATAGAGTGAAGGAGGCTCAGCTTCAGGATGATGAATGCAAAAAGGTAACAACGAAGATATCTGAAGGAACCGAACCGAGATTTAAGATGGATAAGGAATGAGTACTGAGATTTGAGAGTAGAATTTGGGTACCACCAGTACAAGAAATTAAGGAAGATATTTTAAGCGAGGCTCATAGTTCACGATATTCAATTCACCCTGGTAGTACAAAGATGTATCAGGATCTTCGACAACATTTCTGGTGGCCGAATTTGAAACGTGATGTTGCAGAATGTGTTGCCAAATGCCTAACATGTCAGAAAGTTAAAGCAGAACATTAGAGACCGAGTGGATTGCTACAACCGTTGGAGATCCTAGAATGGAAATGGGAACATATTACGATGGACTTCGTGGTTGGCCTTCCGACGACTCAGAAAGGCTACGACGCAGTATGGGTTATCGTTGACCGACTGACGAAATTCGCGCACTTCCTTCCTATCAAAATCAGATTTAACTTAGATCAGTTGGCAAGATTATATGTGAAAGAGATTGTTTCGAGGCACGGAGTGCCGGTGTCTATTGTTTTCGATAGGGATCCGCGCTTCACATCAAATTTCTGGAAACGTCTTGAGGAATGCATGGGTACACAACTGCGAATGAGTACACCTTACCATCCTCAAACAGACGGACAGAGCGAACGAACGATTCAAACACTGGAAGATATGTTACGAGCCTGTGTAATGGACTTCAAAGGAAATTGGGATGATCACCTACCGTTGGTAGAGTTCGGCTACAACAACAGTTACCACGCTAGTATTGGTATGCCGCCTTACGAAGCGTTATACGGCAGAAAGTGCAGAACTCCGCTTTATTGGGATGAAGTTGGTGAAAGACAATTGCTAGGGCCAGAATTGGTACAGCAGACGGCAGAGATAGTCAAAGTGATCCGAGCACGACTGGTAGCAGCTCAAGATCGACAAAAGAAATACGCTGATCCACATCGTAAAAATATCGAGTTTGAACCAGGTAGTTATGTTTTCTTGAAGGTCTCTCCCTGGAAGGGAAAGATCAGGTTCGGAAAGAAAGAAAAATTGAGCCCAAGATTTATTGGACCCTTTGAGGTACTGCGAAGAATTGGAGAAGTTGCGTACGAGGTAGCCTTACCTCCAGCACTCGAGAATATCCACAACGTCTTCCATGTTTCTGTGTTACGACCTTACAAACCTGATTACAAGCATGTAATTGAATACAAACCCCAGCATTTTGAGAAAGACTTATCTTATGAAGAAATTCCTGTCCAAATTGTCGACCGAAAAGAACAAGTTCTCAGAAATAAAGTTATACCTTCTGTTAAGGTAATTTGGAGGAACCACAACGCTGAAGAAGCTACGTGGAAACTCGAAGAGAATATGATAAAGAATTACCCTCATTTATTTACTTAATTATGTATATACGATTCTGGGGGCAGAATCTTTGTAAGGGGGGAGAATGTAACGGGTCGAAATTATTGAGCCGTGATTCTGGGGACAAAATCCTTTTAAGGGGGAAAGATGTGACGAACGAGAATTTTGTAATTTAATTTTAATATTTATTGAATTAAATAAATATTTTTCGATGATTTAATTATTAGATTTAATAATTAATCGATGCAATTGTGGTAGATTAATTTAATTATATGTGTTACATTTATTAAATTAATGTGGAGAATAATTATTATTCAAGTATGTAATTATGTGAGCTTGTCGAATTAAATAAGTTATTTAATTAAGCATGATGTTACTTTAATGAATTTAATTATTAATTAGAGATTTAATAAATTATTATTATTTATTAAAGAGATAATTAATATTGTGACTACGTGAATTTATGAGAAATTATTTTATTTTATTTAAAGTAAATTAAATAAAATATTAGATTTATCTTATAAGAGTGTGACATTTATTAAACTATTTAATAAGAGGGTTATTAAAATAAAGAGTTTAAGCCTTTAAGGCTAGCCAAACATGGCCTTAGGGGGTTACTAGCAGTTACCCATGACTGGGTTAACTGACTAGTATGCGCGTCAGTTCTCTGCAATTATATTACGTATTCTTTTTCTATTTCTTTCTCTAAGTCTGATAAGCATCACAGAGAGAAAAGATTGAAAAAAGTTTGAGTGTGTAATCAACAGGTTTTTGTAAAAGGGTCATTTGGAATCACACTTCTAGTTCGTACTCTGGGTAATTTTCTCCAAACCCAAATTCTTATTTCACGTCTTTTTAAGTTTTATGATTATGGCTTTCAAAACTTCTGTTAATCTCTGTGAAGTGAGAAATTGTGTTATGTTAGATCAAATTGTGTTTAATTATGTATATGTTGTAAACCATAATATTAAATTCATGAAAGCATGTCGTACGTATGTTTTTTCAAAATAAACAGAGTACGTGATATGGCCATATGGCCTTATACGTGATATTCTGTGTAATGATCGTATATTATCCCTAAATTTTATACCCTTATATTTTTGAGCATGTTAGTATGAAGAGATCAAGCTTTAAACGAACGAATTTGGCCTTATAACGAATCCGTATGGCTAAATTATGTGTTTTGTTCAAAAACTTCAAGAACATCAAGAACAGTCCAATTTTACATGATTTAAATATGTGATTATATGTTTTAATGGGTTAAAATCACTTTATAGATGTTGTATTATGAATATACATGTACTATAACTTGTGGGTATGTCTAATTTTGAGTAGAAAATAAGAAATTGGGAGAAATTGGCATGTTCTGCGATTTTTCGCGAACAGCCATTTCTGTGTCTGGTATGCCGCGCCGCAGCGCCGACTACCAGTTCATTTTTCGCGCCGCAGCGCTAACGTGCCGTAGCGCCATGACCCAAGCCACGGCGCCATAGCGCCGCAGCGCCAAGGGCCCGGCCACAGCGCCACCGCGCCGCAGCGCGACTCCTTAGTACATTAGTGGCGCCGCAGCGCCACTCTCCAGAAAATGTCAGAAATGTAATTCTTTTAAAATGTTTAAGTCTAACAATGTGTTCGTGGATTAATGTAATGAACATGTAAACATGTTAGAGATATAATGTGATATTAAAATTGATGTTTAACATGTAAATAACGTAATTACATGTGGATTTAATTGTTGAATACATAAATATATTGTCATTCATGAAGTATAAATTATGTGACAACGTGATAATTTGACTAAGTTTAGTCAATAAGTAAAGTAGACAACGAGAATGGGTTACGTTGATTAGTTAGTAATTAACTGGTATTGAATGTGAATGGTATGTAGGATTTAATTCAAAGAACGTGCTTAGTTAAAGTGTAATCTACGCACGAGGCAAGTATCCTATCCCTAACTCCATTCTATTGAGCAAGTTATTTAAACTTAAACGTTACTTTTATGTCGAGCAAGTTTCCCTAACCCTACTTGTCATTATTGATCAAGTTTATTATTTACCCTGAATGTTATTATTCAAGTTCAAGCATGATATTAAAGATTAATTATCTTTCCAAAGCATGACTCAGTTATACAATAATTGTCCTGTTGTATACTTTTGAGATTTTTATTCAAATCAAATATCAATTATTGTTGAACCTTATTAGACTAGTGAACCTTATTGATTCAACTAGTCCATAGTTGATGAGCGTTCTAAATTTTAGAACCCTTGATGAATTATCCAAACCAAACTTCCTTTGGTGCGGACTCGAATGTCAAACTGAGATGAACAACCCTGAAAAGGGATTATTTACGCTTTAGCGTTAAGATATTGTGCACAGTATGGTACTAAGGGCTGATCCCCCTAAGTACGAGAAGAAGGTCCATAGTCTTATGACTGTTAAAGGTTTCAAGTATAATCCTTGATAACCTAGGACATAGTTCAAGGTCTTATGACCCTCAGAATTCTTTTGATTCTTGTTAATTATTCTCGATTCAAAAGTTGAGCTTTATTCAGATGTTTTGATTATTCGCATGTTATTATACTATTGTTTCATTATTATACTTGTGGGCATTTGTGCTCACTCTTGCTTAATAATAACATTGCAGTTAAGAACGAAAGAAGCGATGAACCTTCCACTAGTAAGGGCAAGGGCAAAGTTAGCAAATGATGAAGACTTGTTATTTATTAACTGATGTATTTGTTAAGACTTATTTGTTTAGAATTCCGCACAGATGTTTTAAGGTTAGAGTAACCTGGGATTTATTTATGATTCAATTGATGTAACCCTTAAGGGAAGAGATTTTATTTCGATTTCTATCTATTGTATGGTTTGATATTATTTATGGGTAGATAGATAGATGATGTTTGTGCAGTGAACACCAAATCCCATGGAATCGAAGTACCCGAATTTGGGGGTGTCACACAAGTAGAGAATAAAATCTACTATCTTTTATGATTTAAAAGGTTTTTCATCACTTTTATCGCTGAGACTCAGCTTAATAATTAATCAACATCATCGAATCACCCCTGCACTACGACTAAGGATATTCTTTAGTATCACGACCACAAATTTTCCATACACTACGGGCCAAGGATATTCGTGTATTCATTAATGGTCATGATCATGCCAACAACTGTCCATCAATGCACTACGAGCCAATGAGGACTTTTACCACATCATTTGTAACATTACGGTCGTGATTATACCGAATAATCCCTGGTCATAATCATACCAAGTCCATCTATGCACTACAGGCCATAGATAACTTTTAACATAATATAAACATGAGGATGATGACAATAACATAAGAATTCAATAAAATAAGTTCAAGAATTAATTTATCCAGGAACCAATAATGTCCAAATTGTCAACATGATACTTCTTTGTAGAGTAAATGTGACACCCCCAAGTCTCGGTACTTCATTACCCCAAGATTTGGTGTTCACGTAATCAAAACATTCATTTATAACTACCCAATCATAAATAAAATTGAATAATCAACCTGCCCATACAGGAAATTCATAAAATAATATCTCCCAGGTTATCTAACCTTTACATACAATCATTCATGCGGAAAATTTAAATAAACTTCATTACATTCTTTAAACCAAAGTCTGATAATAAAACTATCAAAACTATTACAAGTCTTCAGTACTTGTTCATCTTTCCCTTTCCTTTACTGGTGCTAGGTACGTCACCCTTTCCATCTGTAGCTATAAGGATTTTACAGGCAAGAGTGAGCAAACAAGGCTCACTTGAAATAACAATGAATAACTTTTACATTCTCTGCCCATGCAGGGGCTCAATAGAACTGAATAATAAGTTCTATTAACATCTTAAACATTCCTTGCCCATTCAGGGGCTCAATAGAACTGAACAATAAGTTCTATTAGTACTTTAAACATTCACTGAGGGTCTAATGACCACGAACCTTGTCCACAGTTATAAGTAATCTTTCAACTTAAACTTTTACGGTCATACGACCAAAATGACTTTAAGGTACTTAGGGGGATCAACCCTTCGTACATGTATTGTATACAAACATTTCAGCGCAAAGTATAAAACAAAGCATAACCCCTATAAATAGGGTTGTTCATCTCAGTATTTTGAGTACAAGTCCGCCCTAAAGATAGTTTGGTTTGGATACACTTCAAGGTAATTTGGAGTTCAACGGACATCAACTAAGGATTAGTTGAATACAAGATAATAACACTATGTTATTGAATGATCATACTGAATAAACATTTCGTTCTAAGTTCATGCTTTAGAAATAATCTAATAGCATAACAATTGAATAATTTATCATACCTTGCTTTGAACAACATTAAGCTAAGGTTACATCTTAGAATTTAATATCAAGCATGCACAACAAATAATAACTTGAACGATAAAATAAAGGTACTTGCATACTAATATAACAAGTTTAGAGTTAAGAAAACTTGCACAATTATAAAAGTAGAATTAGAGAACTTGCATAAGTATAACATAACAGTGAAAAGTAACCTTGCTGAATAATAAAGTAGCAAAGATTAGGGAACTTTCCTCGTGCGTAGGTTAAACAATAACTATTCACGTTCACCCCAAGTCCTACACATACCATATGTATTGACAATACACATTAGTTACACTAACATTACCTTTATGAGTTACTTTATTACTCTTAGTATAGCTACTAACTAAGTTTAAGTGTAAACAACATCACATCTTTTCATGAACATTACTTTTTAGCTTTATTAAAACTACTTAAATGATCATGTCATTGTACCACATGTACATTAACAACTTGATACAACATCCTATTATATGTCCAACATGTTATTATTAAGTTATACTAATTCCAAAAGGGTTGCACTTGCATTCGTGCATCCCGACGCCCTCCGATTGGCTCTAAATACACAATAGTCCTAAATATGGTCATTTTGACTACTGTTACAGACCTCAAATTAAAAAACTTAAAGCATGAAAGTTGTAGGTCTACTTGTCCTCTTTCTGAATCATCTTGAATTACCTCAATCGGAGTTTGTATGAAAAAGTTATGGCCGTTTTACTACAGGAGGTCAAAAATGCCCAACTCAGACAACTTTTCCGGCGCCGGGGTGCGGATCAGTGGCGCCGGGGCACGAGTACCAGCGCCGGGGAGCGAGTTACAGTGCTGGGGCGCGAGCTTTGGCCCATTTTTGATGCGGGGGCACGAACTTTGGCGCTAGGGCGCGAAATTTGGCGCTGGGGCGTGAATTTTGACGCTGGGGCGTTGAAACTCACAGAACCAACCCAGAAAAACAGAGCAAAGCTACTGTCTAATTTATTTTTAACAACAATTTGCCCCAAACAACATGTATAACTAATATAAACTACACATAAACTTCACCAAGCATACAAATACTAAATTAACACAAATTAAACCATAATTCTAGAAAAATTAAATACTAGAATAACATATTTTAAAACCAAAAACTCCATTGTTAACATAGTAAGCACTGTAATCATACTTAGAAAATAATTTGATTTATTCTAACTATATTCTATTTAATTCTTACCCAATTCATATAATCACAGTTAAATTCCATGATTATCATACAATACAAGTATAAATTTTGGTACTCTGAAAAACATACATTCATACATGTTTATGTTCACAGTAAAACTATTTCTTTTTCTTTAACACATGATTAAAATACCACTCAAATATACATATACATATACATGCTAGTTATAACAATTATAACAACAAAACATGTAATACCAAAACAAATTCTAGAACAAGGTTTACAGACAAATTTGGTAAAAACTTATACACGGTTATTTCAAGAAAAACAGAGACATACAATTTCTCAAAAACTATATAGTGTAAATATATATGATAAGGTTTATACAACCTACCTTTAATTTGTTCCGACAACACTTGTTAATCACGGAGAATAGCTTTGACAAACTCAGAACGTATTTGAAAAACACAGCCTTTTCTCTCTTAAACTTTCTCTGAAATTCTCTCTTAGTGTTCTTCTCTCTTTTCTCAGCAACTAGAATGTGGAAAAAAAAAAACCGATAGCTATAACGCGTAAAATAAAACCGCTAACCTTAATACGTCTAATTTAATAACATATCAGTTACAAAACTAACGTATATATTATATTATTATTTTATTAATCATTTAAATTTCAAAATCCAAAAGTCGTAGGCTTTGTTTGGCCTATCCCTTTAAAATAAAATAGTTTATATCCTTAATCTTTGCTTGGGTAAAACTAAATTAAAATTTCTTTAATTTATTTTAATAACTCTTTATCACATAGTAATTAGTCACACCTTATGTAATAACAATTAAATAAATTACTTAATCACATAACTCAATCCACATAACACATTAATTGACTAATCACATTAATTATTTAACAAATAAATAATTAACTAAATAAACTCAATCAAATTGAACAATTACTTATTCAATAATAAACACATCCAATAAATATTTATATAAATCAATAAATATTTATAACTTACATTTAAAAATATGGAATGTTACAGTAAAATTTAAGAATGCTCAAAAAAATATTTTCATGAAAAGATACTGAATGAAGCGTAAATATCAAGGATATTCCACTAATTTCATGGAGTATAGAAGTCAAAACTTTAACCAATTGAGTATAATAAAGAATATATGAAACTGCAAATTGATTTTCGTCCGCCATGTGGCAATCCACTTAGACAGATCATTTCCACAATTTAATAAGGAAGGAATACAAAGGATCATTCACCATGCATGTGATATTTCACATAGACAGATTATTCCAACAGAATAATAAAGAATGGAATAACAGAAGAAATCACCATGCATACGATAGATCGCACAGACAGGTTATTCCCAACAGAATAATAAATAATGGAACCAAGTCATGCGTAATGCACAGACAGGATATTCCAACAGAATAATAAAGAATGAAACCAGGTCTGGCGTAAACGCACAAACAGGATATTCCGACAGAATAATAAGGAATGGAACCGGCGTAAACGCACAGACAGGATATTTCGACATAATAATAAAGAATGGAACTAGGTCCGGCGTAAACACACAGACAGGATATTTCGACAGAATAATAAAGAACGGAATAATAGAAGAATTTCACCATGTATGCGGTACTTCGTATAGACAGGTTATTCCAACATAATAACAAAGAATGGAATAACAGAAGAATTTTACCAAATATAGGGCAGTCGGCGTACACAGGTTATTCCAACAAAATAATAAAGAATGGAATAACAGAAGTTCTCTTCATGAATATAAAAGAAATAATACCCTTTACCTTAAGAAGAAGCGTACTGGATGTAGGAGCAGTGAAGTAGCAGAATACTTTTCTTCTTTCTCTCTATAATTTCTCTCTAGAGTTTTAGTGAATTCGTAAGAAATAATGAAGGAATGAACTTCTATTTATAGAAGAATGGACTGCATAGTAACTAATTTATGAACGGTCCAGATTGATTTACTTTTAATCGGACGGTCCATATTTAAAGCAAAATCTTTTAAATAAAATATAATATATTCTATTTATAATCTAATAAAACGAATAACTTTATAAAAGTATTCTGTTTTATATAAAAAGATTTTACTATGCAAAATACTATGTAGGCACTATGCAACACTGTGCATAATAAAATATAATATATTCTATTTATAGAATAACTTTATAAAAGTATTCTATTTTATATAAAAAGATTTTACTATGCAAAATACTATGCATAATAGAATATAATATATTCTATTTTAGAATATAATATATTCTATTTATAGAATAATTTTATAAAAGTATTCTATTTTATATAAAAAGTTTTTCAATTTTATTACATTAATAATACCAATAAAACAAAACTGTGTGACTTATCACATAAGCATCAATAATCAATGTCGTGTGCTACTATGCAACCACGCGTATTACTGTACTTTTACAACTGAGTAGTTCAACAGTATTAACGGTAAACCTTCCACCGTTATTTTCATAAAATATTTTTGTCGTTTTCTCAATCTGACAATAATTTCACTACAGGGTCCACCAATAATTGTGTCGTTGTACGAATATTCCCTGTTAAAACAAATATTCCCCGACCAATCGAATATTATATAACAACTTGTATACTTTGTAAAATTTATAAATATTACCCACAACTAGAACATTATATCAATTTTACTCCATAATATTCAAAAATGATATTTATAGAAAATTTATCTTTATTCAAAAAGTTGGGGTCTTACAACCTCCCCTTCTTATGAAATTTTACCCTCGAAATTAGGGTACTTACCTGGTATATCGAAGAGGTAAGGATACCTTGACTTCATTTCAGATTCTAACTCCCAGGTCATTTCCTCAATATCATGGTTTCTCCACAAAACTTTGACTTGAGGTATAACCTTGGAGCGTAGAATATGTTCCTTCTTATCCAAGATTTGAACAGAAACCTCTTCATACGTTAAATCTTCCGCTATTTCGTCTGGTTCTAACTCAATAATGTGGTTCGGGTCTTCCACATATTTACGTAACATGGATATGTGAAAAACGTCAAGAACACGAGACATACTTGGCGGTAAAGTGAGTCTATTGGCCACAGTTCCTACTCGATCGAGGATTAAAATTGGGCCAATGAATCGAGGATTGAGCTTTTCTCTCTTTACAAATCTCGTAACTCCTTTCCATGGAGCAACACGTAACAACACATGATCTCCTATATCGATTTTCACGCCCTTTCGATGAAGATCAGCATAACTCTTTTGTCGATCTTGTGAGGTTTTTATACGTTGTCGGATCGTTTGAATCTTTTCCATAGTCATACGTACCAACTCCGGTCCCAACAACTTTGCTTCACCCACCTCATCCCAGCATACTGGAGAACGATATTTTCTTCCATACAACGCCTCGAATGGAGCCAAGCCAATACTTGCTTGATAACTGTTGTTGTAGAAAAACTCCACCAATGGTAAGAACTTATCCTAACTTCCCCTGAAGTCAAGGACACAGAGTCTTAATAAATCTTCTAGAGTTTGAATAGTCCTCTCTGATTGTCCGTCCGTCTGAGGATGATATGCTGAACTAAATCGTAAATCCGTGCCCATAGCTTTTTGCAAACTAACCCAAAATCGTGAAGTGAATCTTGGGTCTCGATCAGAAACTATGGATACTGGCATACCAAGCAGTCTTACTATCTTGTTTATGTACATACGAGCAAGACGTTCAAGTGTATAAGTTTCTCGTATTGGTAAGAAATGAGCAGACTTGGTCAATCTATCAACAATGACCCAAATTGCATCTATGCCTTGAGAAACCTTAGGAAGACCAGTAACGAAATCTATGGTAATGTGCTCCCATTTTCATTCTGGAATTTCAAGTGGTTGCAATGGACCTTTTGGTACTCGATGCTCCGTCTTGACTTGTTGACAAGTTATACACCTTGAGATAAATAACGCTATCTCTCTCTTTATATTGTTCCACCAAAATGTATGACAAAGATCACGATACATTTTGGTACTCCCAGGATGGATTGCAAACGGTGTGTTGTGCGCCTCCATCATGATTTTATACTTTAAATCAGGGTCGTTAGGAACACAAAGTCTGGAGTTGACTCGAAGTATTCCTTCTTCATCGATTCTTACTTCCGGCATAGCACCTTCTTGCACTTTCTTCCTCATACGCATCAGCTCCAGGTCTGTAGTTTGAGTAGCTTTAACTTTATCGATTAAAGTCAGTTCTACTCGTATATTCGCCATCATCACATAGGTCTCTGGAGTCTTTAAATCTATCTCCATCCTTTGCAAGTCACACAAAATGGGCCTTTGCATTGACAATATCGCACTCGTACCCGCATATGATTTTCTACTCAATGTGTTAGCTACCACGATCGCTTTTCCAGGATGGTATTGGATGGTATGATCATAATCTTTCAACAGTTCAAGCCAGCGTCGTTGTTGCTTGTTGAGTTCCTTTTGAGTAAAGAAATATTTGAGGCTTTATGATCTGTAAAGATCTCCACTTTTTCCCCATACAAGTAATGCCTCCAAATCTTTAGTGCAAAAACGATTGCTGCCAACTCTAGATTATGAGTAGGATAATTCCTCTTATATTCTTTGAGTTGTCGTGAGGCATAGGCTATGACTTTCCCATGTTACATAAGAACGCATCCCAACCCTTTGCCCGAAGCATCACTATAGATGACAAATCCCTCCGAGCCAGATGGTATTGTTAGAACAGATGCTGAAATGAGTCTCCTCTTGAGTTCTTGAAAACTCTTCTCACATTCTTCGCTCCAAACAAATTTTGTATCTTTTCGAGTCAACTGAGTTAATGGAGTAGCGATTCGAGAAAACCCTTCTACGAATCTCCGATAATAACCAGTTAAGCCGAGAAAGCTAAGTACTTCGGTTACTGACTTAGGTTGCTCCCAGCTTTGAATAGCTTCAATCTTTGGCGGGTCAATAGATATTCTATGACTTGATACCACGTGCCCAAGGAATGCTACTTCCTCAAGCCAGAACTCGTATTTCTTCAACTTGGCATAAAGCTTATTTTTACAAAGCTTTTGGAGTATCAGCCTCAAGTGTTGCTCATGGTCTTCATGGGTTTTGGAATATATGAGGATGTCATCAATAAAGACGACCACAAAGTGATCCAAATATTTCTTGAATACTCGGTTTATCATATCCATGAAGGCAGCAGGTGCATTAGTCAATCCAAAAGACATGACTAGGAATTCATAATGCCCGTACCGAGTTCTGAAAGTCGTCTTAGGAATATCATCGGTTCTAATCTTCAATTGGTGATATCCGGAACGAAGATCAATCTTTGAAAAGAATTTGGCTCCTTGCAACTGGTCAAACAGGTCATCAATACGTGGCAATGGGTACCTATTTTTGATGGTGACATGATTCAACTGTCGATAATCAATACAAAGTCGCATACTCCCGTCTTTCTTCTTCACGAATAGAACAGGAGCACCCCAAAGAGAAGTACTAGGACAAATAAAGCCAATGTCTAACAATTCCTGCAGTTAGGTCTTTAACTCCTGAAGTTCAATAGGAGTCATTCGATATGGGGCTTTAGAAATGGGTTTTGTACCGGGCTCAAGGTTGATACAAAATTCAATTTCACGCTCTAGGGGTAGGCCAGGAAGTTTTTCAGGGAATACATCAGGAAATTTATTAACAATAGAAATATCACTCAAAACTGACGTATTTTTGTTTAGATCCGTGACATGAGCTAAGAAAGCTTGACATCCATTTTTTAATAAACGAATAGCTTTATGGCTTGAGATAATAGTGATTGATTTTAATTGTTTGGTTGCTTGAATTCGCATAATAGGTTGGTTAGGAATATGAAAGCTAACAACCTTACGAAAACAATCAATTTTTGCATGATGAGTAGTTAACCAATCAATCCCTAGAATCACATCAAATGCAAGTATTTTCAAAGAAATAAGATCGACAGGTAACGTGCGGGTGCCGATTTGAACTAAACAAGACTTATAAAGAGTGGATGTAATGAAGGTTTCTCCCAACGGAGTTTCAACAGATAAGTCAAAGTCTAATTTCTCTGGAGTCAAATTTAAACGTTGAGCGCAAGTAGGAGAAATAAAAGAATAGATAGAACTGGTATCAAATAAGGTATAAACTTTGCTAGAGTTTATGATAAGCTTACCCGTGATGACTTCGTTTGGGTTCCTTGCTTTCTGGGAGGTCACAACAAACGCTCTCCCTTGCACTACCGGCTTTGATTTTTCTAGGATGGCCTTTGGTGCCTCCATCCTAGCTGAACTTGTATTTGGTGAACGACAAAATCGGGCTAGATGACCTTCTCTTCCTCAATTATAACATGCTTTGGACGACATCGCACAGTTTGGACTGATGTGTCCCTCCCCTCCACATTTGAAGCATATAATAGGTTGTCGTTCTCCTTCGTTAACAACGGGTGCTGGTGCTGACGTCTTTCCATCATTGTTGAATCTTCTCTTCTTGAAATGTCCATTCTTATTGTTTTGGCCCTGATTACCACCAAAGTGGTTACCATTTCTGGCCTGTTGATTCCCTCCACACACGCTTATTGTCACCGCTTCGATGACTGCTCTCACTAGTATTATCATTTTGCCAGTTGCTATCTTTTGGTTGGGTTGACTCATTATCACGCTCTAATAACTGAGCCCTATTAACAACATCTGAATACAAACACAGTTTATGAGAGATAAGATATTGACGTATCTCAGGTTTTAAACCTTTTAAAAACATTCTAGTCATTCTCTCCTCATTATCAACCAAATGGGACGCAAACAGGGACAACTCGGCAAACTTGGCTTCGTAATGCGATACAGTCATTTTGTTTTGTTCCAGCTTTATGAACTCTACCTCTTTCATGTGACGAATACTTTCGGGAAAGTACTTGTCGTTGAACAATTCTTGGAACTTCTCCCAAGTCATATTCAGTGCGGTAGGTTGAGTATGTTTTACAGACTCCCACCAGTAATCTGCCTCTACACGCAACATGAAGGTGGCAAAGGGAACCTTTTGCTCCTCGGAGCATCCCAAGACATCAAATATCTTGCAGATTTGTTTTATCCATGTCTCCGCCTTAAGTGGTTTTGGCTCTCCAAAAAACTCCGGTGGTCCCAGTTCCTTAAACTGCTTGGCGGTGACCGTCCGGGAGTTGCCAGTATTTCCACCTACATTTTGGGCAGGAGTCACTCTTGCCTGATGTTTCATGAATTGCATAAAGCCTCTGAACATTCCATCGTTCATTATTTGGTCAGTGTTGTTGTTTGCTTGAGGAATGTCGCCTTCCTGATGCACATTATCCTGATTATTGATCTGTGGAGACTAAACGGTCTCCTGAGCTCCATTGATATTCTCAACATTCTCAGATGTCATTTTCAAATACTGCCACAAAATAAGGGTTAAATAACATATCACATATTATCCCTATACTCTGACTGACCAATTAAATATCAAATAAACTTAGGTAGGTCATACTAGCGAAAGAATTCTCCGTCTCTCCCCTCCTAGTTTTTGTCTCACATCTCAGCCGAGGATCATATCCCTAAGCTTTGATACCAACTGTGACGCCCCCAAAATAGGTATACATCACATATTCTGAGTCGCCAAATATATGGTACAGAATACAAATACAATCTTAAATATACAACATAAGCTGTGAGTTTTAATACAAATATTATCTTCTAAACAGTATTAAAACTTAAAATAAGTCCTCAATACATTTATTAACACACTATTTCACAAAATATTGAGGACTACTAATGCTATCCTCTGGACCATCACTTCGTTCCCCGACTCGTCCCACCTATATTCTCACTTCCTAAAGAGAACAGTGAAAGAAAGGGTGAGCTCAACTAGCCCACTAAGAAATATTATGACTAAGATAATGCAGAATAAATTATCATTAGCCTTAAACAGTGTTAAACTGATACAATTTAACAAACATCAAGTTTAACTGCAGCTGAACAAGCAATCCATTAAAAGAGTCAAGTAGAGAATAAAATCTACTATCTTTTATGATTTAAAAGGTTTTTCATCACTTTTATCGCTGTGACTCAGCTTAATAATTAATCCACATCATCGAATCACCTCTGAACTACGGCCAAGGATATTCTTTAGTATCACGACCATAAATTTTTCATGCACTATGAGCCAAGGATATTCGTGTATTCATTAATGGTCATGATCATGCCAACAACTGTCCATCAATACACTACAGGCCAATGAGGACTTTTACCACATCATTTGTAACATTACAATCATGATTATACCGAATAATCCCTGGTCATAATCATACCAAGTCCATCTATGCATTACAGGCCACAGATGACTTTCAACATAATATAAACATGAGGATGATGATAACAACATAAGAATTCAATAAAATAAGTTCAAGAATTAATTTATCCAGGAACCAATAATGTCCAAATTGTCAACATGATACTTCTTTGTAGAGTAAAATTCAAGAATGCTCAGAAGAATATTACCATGAAAAGATACTGGATGAAGCGCAAATATCAAGGATATTCCACTAATTTCATGGAGTATAGAAGTCAAAACTTTAACCAATTGAGTATAATAAAGAATATATGAAACTGCAAATGGATTTTCGTCCGCCATGCGGTAATCCACTTAGACAGATCATTTCCATAATTTCATAAGGAAGGAATACAAAGGATCATTCATCATGCATGTGATATTTCACATAGATAGGTTATTCCAACAGAATAATAAAGAATGGAATAACAGAAGAAATCACCATGCATGCGATAGATCGCACCGACATGTTATTCCCAACAGAATAATAAATAATAGAACCAGGTCATGCGTAACGAACAGTCAGGATATTCCATCAGAATAATAAAGAATGGAACCAGGTCCGGCGTAAACGCACAGACAGGATATTCCGACATAATAATAAAGAATGGAACCAGGTCCGGCGTAAACGCACAGACAGGATATTCCAACAAAATAATAAAGAACAAAATAATAGAAGAATTTCACCATGTATGCGGTACTTCGCATGTCCACCCAGCCCACCAAACCTAACCCGACCCAACTACCATAATAATAAAAAACTAAAAAAAAAATCAACAATGTCAAAAAAAAATCCAAAACCAAAGTAAGGTCATTTTATCTTCAAAGTAGATCATTTTATCTTCAAATAATTCAAAACTAAAAAAAATCTAAAATAAAAAAAAATTAATAATTCTAGGCCCCATTCACCTCCTTCACAGTCTCCGCCTCCTCTTCTCCTCTACTCCATCCTCTCCGTCATTTTCACCACCTTCACTGTGACGAACGAGATTTTTGTAATTTAATTTTAATATTTATTGAATTAAATAAATATTTTTCGATGATTTAATTATTGGATTAAATAATTATTTGATACAATTGCGGTAGAATAATTTAATTATATGTGTTACATTTATTAAATTAATGTAGAGAATAATTATTATTCAAATATTTAATTATATGAGCTAATCGAATTAAATGAAATATTTAATTAAGCATTATGTTATTTAATTAATTTAATTATTAATTAGAGAGTTAATAATTTGACATTATTTATTAATGAGAAAATTAATAATGTGACTATGTGAAATTATGAGAAATTATTATATTTTATTTAAAATAAAGTAAATAAAATATTTGATTTATTTTTATGAAGGTGTGTGACATTTATTAAACTATAATGTAAAGGTTTTATTAAATCAAATAATTTTGTAATCTATTAAGCAAGCCAAACATGGCATTAGGGGGAGTTATGGGCAGTTAACCCATGATGGGTAACTGACCATTATGCGTATCGATCTATTTGAATACAACGTCTGATTTTCTTCATTTGTTTTCTAAGTCTGATAAAACTAACCAGAGAGAATTTGAGAGAGAATTCAGAGGAATTGTGAGAATCTCTGTGTTGAAGAAGCTTGAAAAGGATTTTATCTCTACTCATTAACACTCTGGGTAATCTCTCCTTCCCAATTCCTACTTTACGTATTTTAGTTTTCATGAAAATGGCTTTTAAAGTTTTTGGTTTAACCTCTGTAATTGGATTAGGAGTAATGATTATGGGTTGTATGTGTGTTATGACATATCAAATCGTGTTTAATTTTATATATTATGTAAACCATATTATCAAATTCATGAAAACATGTCGTATTATTGATGACTTATTATTTTAAAATATACAGAGTTTGGGTTTTGGCCATATGGCCTTATACGTAACTTTAAGGTGTCAAACATAAATATTTTTGTAAAATTTACACTCTTATTTGATTATGCATGTTGATACGAAGAGACCAAGCCTTAAACGAACGGATTCGGTGTTATAACGAATCCGTAGTGTTAAATTATATGTTTTTGTTCAAAATCTTCAAGAACATCAACAACAGTACAATTTGCATAATTTAATTCTGTGATTATGTGTTGTAAATGGTTAAAATCATTTTATAAATGTTGGGTTATGTTTATGCATGAATTATAACATGTGTATATGATTAATTTCGTGTAGTAGTAATATAATTGGAAATTTTTGGGCTGTGTTATGCAATTTTTGCGAATTGCAGAACAGTTTCTGGCTCGCCGCGCCGCGGTGCCAGTCCAATGACTTAAGTCCCGCACCGCAGCGCCAAATTTCTGGCTGCAGCGCCATCGCGCCGCAGCGCGAAGATCAAGTGTATCAGTGGCGCCACAGCGCCACTCTCCAGAAAGTACAGAAATGGAAATATTTTTTTTAAAAAAAGTTTAAGTCTAGCAATGTGTTAGTAACTTAATGTAATGAACATAAAACTATGTTAGAAGTATAATGTGATGTTAAAATAGATGTTTAACACGTAAATAACATAAATACATGTGGATTGAATTAATGACTTCATAATTAAATTATTATTCATGAAGTGATATTATGTGACAGTAAATGTGATAACTTGATTAATATAGTTAATAATCAAAGTAGACAAAGAGAATGAGTTTTCATGATTAGCTAAGTTATAATTGTTAGAGTTTATGCCCTAGAGGCCAATTATTTAATATAATTACTTAACGTTTTGATATTATGTTTGATTGAATAAATGAATGATTTTATTATGGTTTTATTTACTGCGTTATATAAATGTTAACATAATAAAAAATCCTTAGAATAATGATACAAATTATATAGTTTCAAGTATGTGACTTGAACATGAGATTACATAATTATAATTAGTATCATTGTTCTTAAATGTCCCTAGTCAAGTATCATTATTGATGGGACAACAATGATGCATTAAGACTAGTATGTTGATTGACTGATGACCAAATCTCATTGGTCATAAATATATGAGATATTAAGTCAATGCATAGGTACATGTTAGAGAACGATGTACTGGACAGACCCACCATGAGAATTCTATATGGAGCATTATGCGAAGTGTCATTAGCAATTCTCATAGTGACAATGATGTAATGGTCCTCCGACCTGAAACCGCTATATTACTACACGAGAATTATTGTACTTTGATATCATCAAATGTCACCTTTAATATGGTGGACTATAAAGGTGATTATTGGATTCATTGTGAATCGTGTGAGAAATATGAGTGATCTAGATGGAATTTAACCATCCTATATTTTATGGGTGATATCCATAGGCCTCTTGATTGAGTAGGACTATGAAATGCATGCCCATGCTCAAATAGTGATTTGTTTCATATAGTCTACTCATTGATCAAGAAAACACATATTAAATTATGAAGAGTATGACACATTCCATGACTCGAGTTTAATCTAGGATATTAAGGTTAAAAGGATTAAATTACATTGAAACATTGTCACGAAAAGGTTGCATCGAATCATCGATCTTATTATTACTTGGGTAACAGTGATGCATTACTAGATGCCACTCACTGTTTATAATTTTATAATATGATTTTTAAATTATTGCCAACGTAATAATAACATATAGGGTCACACACAAAGAACGTAATTAAAAGGAAATTAATTTAAATTGTAAAGATTTAAATATGTCAATATGATTGATAGAATTTTAAATTACGAATTTAAATTAATAGGATAATTTATATATAGGTATATTAATTAAGTAAGACTTAATTAAGATATATATAAATTCGGATTCTAATAACATTAGGTTTTGATTAATTCCTCCTAACTGCTATATATATGATATATATCAGTCACTTTAGGTTTTACGTTAAAATAAAAAAAACCTAGCCGCTCTTAGAGAGAGACTAGAGAAAACAGTTCAGAAAATCCTTATCCTTGGTGGCTAGTACCACGTTTCCTTCTTCTGCAGATCGTAGGACGATTCGTGTGGAGCGTTCGTGTGGATACCGTAGAGACGCAGTCCGTTTGAATTACGTTAGAGATTCGACCGCATCGATTCTAGCTTTTACAATTGGTATAATTTCTTATCACTGAATTAATTATTTTTCGCATGGATCCTGTTTTAGGGTTTCGAAATTGCTTTAAATTTTAATAATTTTCGCTGTGTGTTTCTGTCGAAACCCAACAATAATTAACTGGTATTGTGAATATGAATGGTATGTAGGATTAAAATCAAAGAATGAGTGTAGTTAAAGTGTAATCTACGCACGAGGCAAGTTTCCTAACCCTACTTGTTATCGTTATATAAGTTGACTAATTCACCTTTCTACATTGAGCAATTTCTCATTATTATTAATCAAGTCTGTTTTGTATATTAAAGTTTATAAATCTTTCAAGCATGATGCTCTTTATACAATACTTATTCTACTGTATACCTTTTGAGATTCTATTCAATTAAGTTATCAATTATTGTTAAACCTTGTTAGACTAGCGAACCCTTTTTGATTCGACTAGTCCATAGTTGATGAGCATTTTAAATTTCAGAACCCTTGATGAATTATCCAAACCAAACTTCCTTTGGTGCGGACTCGAATGTCAAACTGAGATGAACAACCCTGTATAGGGGATTATTTATGCTTTAGCGTTAAGATATTGTGTACGGTATGGTACTAAGGGCTGATCTCCCCAAGTACGAGAAGAAAGGTCCATAGTCTTATGACTGTTAAAGGTTTCAAGTATAACCCTTGACAACCTAGGACATAGTTCAAGGTCTTATGACCCTCAGAAATTCTTTTGATCCTTGTTATTCATTTTTGATTCAAAAGTTGAGCTTTTATATTCGAAGTTATTACTTTTCCTTGCATGTTATTATATTGTTGTTTTCATTATTATACTTATGGGCATTTGTGCTCACTCTTGCTTAATAATAACATTGAAGTTAAGAACAAAAGAACTGATGAACCTTCCACTAGTAAAGGCAAGGGCAAAGTTAGCAAGTGACGAAGACTTGTTGTTTTATATGATGATGTACTTGTTTAAGACTTGAGTTAATGTTATTGTTTAAGACTTATTTGTTTATGATTCCGCACAGATGTTTAAGGTTAGTTTAACCTGGGATTGTATTATTATTTTTCAGATGTTGTAACCCTTAAGGGAAAGATTTTATTTCTATCTATTGCATGGTTTGTATTTATTACTGGTGGGAATCTGTAAAGCGTACTCAACCTGCCGCACTGAAGATGTCTTGGGAGAAGTTCCAAGAACTGTTCAACGACAAGTACTTTCCTGAAAGTATTCGTCACATGAAAAAGATAGAATTCATCAAGCTAGAGCAAAATAACATGACCGTGTCGCAGTACGAAGCCTAGTTTGCAGAGTTAACCCGGTTTGCGTCCCATTTGGTTGATAATAAGGAGAGAATGATGTGAATATTTCTAAGAGGTTTGAAACCCGAGATACGTCAATATCTTATCTCTCATAAACTGTATTTGTATTCAGATGTTGTTAATAGGGCTCAGTTATTGAAGCGCGATAATGAGTCAACCCAACCAAAAAGAAAGCAGCCGGTAAAATCATAATACCAGTGAGAGCAGTCATCGAAGCGGTGACAACAAGCGTTGAGGAAATCAACAGGCCAGAAGTGGTAACCACTTCGGTGGTAATCAGGGCCAAAATAATAAGAATGGACATTTCAAGAAGAGGAGATTCAACAATGATGGAAAGATGTCAGCACACCAGCACCCGTTGTTAAGGAAGGAGAACGATCACCTATCATATGCTTCAAATGCGGAGGGGAGGGACACATCAGTCTAAACTACGCGATGCCGTCCAAATCATGTTATAAGTGTGGAAGAGAAGGTCACCTAGCCCGATTTTATCATTCACCGAAGACAAGTTCAGCTAGGATGGAGGCAGCAAAGGCCGTCCCAGAAAAGTCAAAGCCGGTAGTTCAAGGGAGAGCGTTTGTTGTGACCTCCCAGAAAGCAAGGAACCCGAACGAGGTAATCACGGGTAAGCTTATCATAAACTCTAGCGAAGTATATACCTTATTTGATATCGGTTCTACTCATTCTTTTATTTCTCCTACTTGCACTCAACGTTTAAATTTGACTACGGAGAAATTGGATTTTGACTTATCTGTTGAAACTCCGTTGGGAGAAACCTTCATTACATCCACTGTTTATAAGTCTTGTTTGGTTCAAATTGGTACCCACACATGACCTGTCAATCTTATTTCATTGAAAATACTTGTATTTGACGTAATTATAGGGATTGATTGGTTAACTACTCATCATGCAAGAATTGATTATTTTCATAAGGTTGTTATCATTCATATTCATAACCAACATATTATGCGAATTCAAGCAACTAAACCATTAAAATCAATCACTATCATCTCAAGCCATAAAGTTATTCGTTTATTGAAAAACGGATGTCAAGCTTTCTTAGCTCATGTCATGGATCTAAATAAATTTCCGAACGCATTCCCTGAAGAACTTCCTGGCCTACCCCCAGAGCGTGACATTGAATTTTGTATCGATCTTGAACCCGGTACAAAACTCATTTCCAAAGCCCCATATCGAATGGCTCCTATTGAACTTCAAGAGTTAAAGACTCAACTGCAGGAATTGTTCGACATTGGCTTTATTCGTCCTAGTACTTCTCCTTGGGGTGCTCCTATTCTGTTCGTGAAGAAGAAAGATGGGAGTATACGACTTTGTATTGATTATCGGGAGTTGAATCATGTCACCATCAAAAATAGGTACCCATTACCACGTATTGATGACCTGTTTGACCAGTTGCAAGGATCCAAATTCTTTTCAAAGATTGATCATCATTCCGGATATCACCAATTGAAGATTAGAACCAATGACATTCCAAAGATGGCTTCCAGAACTCGGTACGGGCATTATGAATTCCTAGTCATGTCTTTTGGATTGACTAATGCTCCTGCTGCCTTCATAGATAAGATGAATCGAGTATTCGAGAAATATTTGGATAACTTTGTGGTCATCTTTATTGATGACATCCTTATTTATTCCAAAAGCCTTATCATGAGCAACACTTGAGGCAGATACTCCAAAAGCTTCGTGAAAACAAGTTTTATGCCAAGTTGAAGAAATGCGAGTTCTGGCTTGAGGAAGTAGCATTCCTTGGGCACGTGGTATCAAGTCATGAAATATCTGTTGACCCGGCAAAGATTAAAGCTATTCAAAGCTGGGAACAACCTAAATCAATGTTCGAAGTACATAGCTTTCTCAGCTTAGCTGGTTATTATGGAAGATTTATAGAAGGGTTTTCTCGAATCGCTACTCCATTAACTCAGCTGACTCGGAAAGATACAAAATTCGGTTGTAGTGAGGAATGCGAGAAGAGTTTTCAAGAACTCAAGAGGAGACTCGTTTCAGCACCTGTTCTGACAATACCATCTAGCTCGGAGGGATTTGTCATCTACAGTGATTCTTCGGGCAAAGGATTAGGATGTGTTCTCATGTAACATGGGAAAGTCATAGCCTATGCCTCTCGGCAACTCAAAGAATATGAGAGGAATTATCCTACTCATGATCTAGAGTTGGCAACTGTTGTCTTTGCACTTAAAATTTGGAGGCATTACTTGTATGGGGAGAAAGTGGAGATCTTTACAGATCATAAAAGCCTCAAATATTTCTTCACTCAAAAGGAACTCAACATGCGACAATGACGTTGGCTTGAACTGTTGAAAGATTATGATCATACCATCCTGGAAAAGCGATCGTGGTAGCTGACGGATTGAGTAGAAGATCATATGCGGGTACGAGTGCAATATTGTCAACGCAAAGGCCCATTTTGTGTGACTTGCAAAGAATGGAGATAGAGTTAAAGACTCCAGGGGCCCATGTGATGATGGTGAATATACGAGTAGAATCGACTTTAATTGATAAAGTTTAAAGCTACTCAAGCTACAGACCTGGAGCTGATGCGTATGAGAAAGAAAGTGCTAGAAGGTGCTATGCCGGAAGCAAGAATCGATAAAGAAAGTATACCTCGAGTCAACTCCAGACTTTGTATTCCTAACGACCCTGATCTAAAGTATAAAATCATGATGGAGGCGCACAACACACCGTTTGCAATCCATCCTAGGAGTACCAAAATGTATCGTGATCTTCGTCATACATTTTGGTGGAGCAATATGAAGGGAGAGATAGTGTTGTTTATCTCAAGGTGTCTAACTTATCAACGAGTCAAGGCGGAGCATCAAGTACCAAAAGGCCCATTGCAACCACTTGAAATTCCAGTATGGAAGTGGGAGCACATTACTATGGATTTCGTTACTGGTCTTCCCAAAGTTTCTCAAGGCATAGATGCAATTTGGGCCATTGTTGATAGATTGACCAAGTCTGTTCATTTCTTACCAATACGAGAAACTTATACACTTGAACGTCTTGCTCGTATGTACATAAATGAGATTGCAAGACTGCATGGTATGTCAGTATCCATAGTTTCTGATCGAGACCCAAGATTCACTTTACGATTTTGGGTTAGTTTGCAAAAAGCTATGGGCACGGATTTACGATTTAGTTCGGCATATCATCCTCAGACGGACGGACAATCAGAGAGTACTATTCAAACTTGGAAGATTTATTAAATCTCTGTGTCCTTGACTTCAAGGGAAGTTGGGATAAGTTCTTACCATTGGTGGAGTTTTCATACAACAATAGTTATCAAGCAAGTATTGGCATGGCTCCATTCGAAGCGTTGTATGGAAGAGAGTGTCGTTCTCCAGTATGTTGGGATGATGTGGGAGAAGTAACGTTGTTGGGACCGGAGTTGGTATGTATGACTACGAAAAAGATTCAAACGATCCGACAACGTATAAAAACCTCACAAGATCGACAAAAGAGTTATGCTGATCTTCATCGAAAGGACGTAGAATTCGATATTGGAGATCATGTGTTGTTACGTGTTGCTCTATGGAAAGGAGTTACAAGATTTAGAAAGAGAGAAAAGCTCAATCCTTGATTCATTGGCCCATTTTTAATCCTCGATCGAGTAGGAAATGTGGCCTATAGACTCGCTTTACCGCCAAGTATGTCTCGTGTTCATAACGTTTTTCACATATCCATGTTACGTAAATATGTGGAAGACCCGAATCACATTATTGAATTAGAACTGGACGAAATAGCTGAAGATTTAACGTATGAAGAGGTTCTTGTTCAAATCTTGGATAAGAAGGAACATATTCTACGCTCCAAGGTTATACCTCAAGTCAAAGTTTTGTGGAGAAACCACGATGTTGAGGAAATGACCTGGGAGTTAGAATCTGAAATTAAATTAAGGTATCCTTACCTCTTCAACATACCAGGTACGTACCCTAATTTCAAGAGCGAAATTTCATAAGGAGGGGAGGTTGTAAGACCCCAGCGTTTATGAATAAAGATGATTTTTTTATAAATATCATTTTTGAATATAATGGAATGAATTTGATATAATGTTATAGTTGTGGGTAATATTTATAAATTTTGCAAAGTACGCAAGTTGTTATATAATATTCGATTGGTCGGGGAATATCGTTTTAACAAGGAATATTCTTACAACGGCACAATCATTGGTGGACCCCACAACGGAATTATTTTCGGATTGAGAAAACGACAAAAAATAATTTATAAAAATAACGGCGGAAGTTTTACCGTTAACTGTTGAAACACCCGGTGTTAAAAGTATAATAATATGTGTGGTTGCATAGTAGCACACGGTATTGATTATTGATGCTTACATGAGAAGTCACTTAGTTTTGATTCAATTGTTGTCGATATTTTATATATTATTAAATCAATAATTGAGACGACAAAGTTAATAGCATTATTATTTGCACTATAAACGATGTCTAGAAGTTCTGCCAAGGAGAGGTTTGGTCACCTAATTGAGCGCCAATAGGGAGAAATCCTTATTGGAAAGCCTCCTCTTTCCTGGGAACGACCTGGTCGATTAATAGTGTCAATAATAATAATGATGATGAGTTTTGTTTTATTAGTATTATTAATGTAATAAAACATAAAAGCTTTTTATATAAAAGAGAATACTTTTATAAAGTTATTCGTTTTATTAGACAATAATTAGAATATAATATATTTTATTATACATAGTATTTTGCATAGTAAAATCTTTTTATATAAAACAGAATACTTTTATAAAGTTATTTGTTTTATTAGACAATAATTAGAATATATTATATTTTATTATGCATAGTGCATGCATAGTATTTTGTATAGTAAAATCTTTTTATATAAAATAGAATACTTTTATAAAGTTATTCGTTTTATTAGATTATAAATAGAATATATTATATTTTATTTAAAAGATTTTACTTTAACCGTCCGATTAAAAGTAAATCAATCTGGACCGTTCATGAATTAGTTACTATTCAGTCTATTTTTCTATAAATAGAAGCTTATTCCTTCATTATTTCTTACGAATTCACTGAAACTCTAGAGAGAGAAATTATAGAGAGAAAGAAGAAAAGTATGCTGCTACTTCACTACTCCGATATCCAGTACTCTTCTTTCAAAGGTAAGGGGTATTATTTCTTTTGTATTCATGAAGAGAACTTTTGTTATTCTATTCTTTATTATTCTGTTGGAATAACCTGTGTACGCGGGCTACCCTATACTTGGTGAAATTCTTCTGTTATTCCATTCTTTATTATTATGTTGGAATAACCTGTTTATGCGAAGTACCGCATACATGGAGAAATTCTTCTGTTATTCCGTTCTTTATCATTCTGTTGGAACATCATGTCTATGCTTTACGCATGACCTGGTTCCGTTATTTATTATTCAGTTGGAATATCTTGTCTGTGCGTTTCTGCATGACCTAGTTCCGTTATTTATTAATCTGTTAGAATATCCTGTCTGTGTGTTTACGCATGACCTGGTTCCGTTATTTATTATTCTGTTGGAATAACCTGTCTGTGTGGTCTATCGCATGCCTGGTGATTTCTTTTGTTATTCCATTCTTTATTATACTCAGTTAGTTAAAGTTTTGACTTTTATACTCCATGAAATTAGGGAAATATCCTTGATATTTGCGCTTCATCCAGTATCTTTTCATAAAAATATTCTTCTGAGCATTCTTGAATTTTACTCTACAAAGAAGTATCATGTTGACAATTTGGACGTTATTGGTTCCTGGACAAATTAATTATTGAACTTGTTTTATTAAATTCTTATATCATTGTCATCATCCTCATGTTTATATTATGTTGAAAGTCATCTATGTTCTGTAGTGCATAGATGGACTTGGTATGATTATGAGCAGGGATTATTCGGTATAATCATGACCGTAATGTTACAAATGATGTGGCAAAAGTCATCATTGGCCCGTAGTGCATTGATGAATAGTTGTTGGCATGATCATAACCATTGATGAATACACGAATATCCTTAGCCTGTAGTGCATGGATAATTTGTGGTTGTGATACTAATGAATATCCTTGGCCGTAGTGCAAGGATGATGTGGATTATTTATTAAGGTGAGTCCCAGCGATAAAAGTGATGAAAAACCTTTTAAATCTTAAAAGATAGTAGATTTTATTCTCTACTTGACTCTTTTAATGGATTGCTTATTCCGCTACAGTTAAACTTGATGTCTATTGTATTTTATCAGTTTAACATTGTTAAAGACTATTGATAATTTATTCTGCATTATCTTAGTCATAATATTTCTTATTGGGCTACTTGAGCTCACCCTTTCTTTCACTGTTCTCTTAAGAAAATGAGAACGTAGCCGGGACTAATCGGGGAACGGAGTGATGGTCCAGATGATAGTATTAGTAGTCCTCACTGTTCTGTTAAATTGTGTGACAATAAATGTAATGAGGACTCCATTGAGTGTGGATATTGTCTAGATGACAATATTTGTATTTAAACTCACAGCATTTGTTTTGTCGTATTTTATACGACAGTTGTATAATTAAGTTTTTATTTATATTTTATACCATGTATTTGGCGACTCAAGATGGGTGATGTATACCTATTTTGGGAGCGTCACAGTTGGTATCAAAGCTTAGGGATATGATCCCTGGTTAAGATGTGAGACAAGAATAAGGAGGGGAGAGACGGGGAATTCATTCGCTAGTATGACCTACCTAAGTTTATTTGGTATTTAATTGGTCAGTCAGAGTATAGGGATAATATGTGATATGTTAATTAACCCTTGTTTTGTGACAGTATTTGAAAATGACATATGAGAATGTTGAGAACGTCAATGGAGCACAGGAGACCATTGAGTCTCCACAGATCAATAATCAGGATAATGTGCATCAGGAAGGCGACAATCCTCAGGCAAACAATAACACTGACCAGATGATGAACGATGGAATGTTCAGAGGCTTTATGCAATTCGTGCAACATCAGGCAAGAGCGGCTCCTGTACAAAATGTAGGTGGAAACACTGGCAACTCTCGGACGGTCACCACTAAGCAGTTCAAGGAACTGGAACCACCGGAGTTTTTTGGAGAGCCAAAACCACTTAAGGCGAAGACATGGATAAAGCAGATCAACAAGATATTTGGTGTCTTGGGATGCTCCCAGGAGCAAAAGGTTCCCTTTTGCCACCTTCATGTTGTGGGCAGAGGCAGATTACTAGTGGGAATCTGTAGAGCGTACTCAACTTGCCGCACTGAAGATGTCTTGGGAGAAGTTCCAAGAACTGTTCAACGACCAGTACTTTCCCGAAAGTATTCGTCACATGAAAAAGGTAAAATTCATCAAGTTGGAGCAAAACAACATGACCGTGTCGCAGTACGAAGCCAAGTTTGTCGAGTTATCCCGGTTTGCGTCCCATTTGGTTGATAATTAGGAGAGAATGACGCGAATATTTCTAAGAGATTTGAAACCCGAGATACGTCAATATCTTATCTCTCATAAACTGTGTTTGTATTCAGATGTTGTTAATAGGGCTCAGTTATTGGAGCGCGATAATGAGTCAACCCAACTAAAAGAGAACAATCGACAAAATAATAATACCAGTGAGAGCAGTCATCAAAGTGGTGACAACAAGCATGGAGGGAATCAACAGGCCAGAAGTGGTAACCACTTCGGTGGTAATTAGGGCCAAAACAATAAGAATGGACATTTCAAGAAGAAGAGATTCAACAATAATGGAAAGACGTCAGCACCAGCACCCGTTGTTAAGGAAGGAGAACAACCACCTATCATATGCTTCAAATACGGAGGAGAGGGACACATCAGTCCAAACTACGTGAAGCCGTCCAAAGCATGTTATAATTGTGGAAGAGAAGGTCACCTAGCCCGATTTTGTCATTCACCGAAGGCAAGTTCAGCTAGGATGGAGGCACTAAAGGCCGTCCAAGAAAAGTTAAAGCCGGTAGTTCAAGGGAGAGCGTTTGTTGTGACCTCCCAGAAAGAAAGGAACCCGAACGAGGTCATCACAGGTAAGCTTATCATAAACTCTAGCGAAGTATATACCTTATTTGATACCAGTTCTACCCATTCTTTTATTTCTCCTACTTGCGCTCAACGTTTAAATTTGACTCCAGAGAAATTGGACTTTGACTTATCTGTTGAAACTCCATTGGGAGAAACCTTCATTACATCAACTGTTTATAAGTCTTGTTTGGTTCAAATCGGTACCCACACATTACCTATCGATCTTATTTCATTGAAAATACTTGTATTTGACGTAATTCTATGGATTGATTGGTTAACTATTCATCATGCAAAAATTGATTATTTTCGTAAGGTTGTTAGCTTTCATATTCCTAACCAACCTATTATGCGAATTTAAACAACCAAATCATTAAAATCAATCACTGTCATCTCAATCCATAAAGCTATTCGTTTATTGAAAAATGGATGTCAAGCTTTCTTAGCTAAAGTCACGGATCTAAACAAAAATACTTCAGTTTTGAATGATATTTCTATTGTTAATAAATTTCCTGACGTGTTGATAAGTAGGTTTTATACCTACTTATTCGGTATCTATTACTTGAATTAGTTGCTTAATCTCATGTTTCGTAGTTACTTTTCATACATTTTATGTTATTTTGTGGGCTAAGACATAACATTGGCATGAAGAAGCAAGGAAAAGCAATTCGGACATCTTTTGGACCAAAATACGCAAGTAAATGCAAGAAGGGAATATTGAAGGACTTTTAACACCACGTTAGATGCATGTTCTTGGCTTGGAACTTGGATATTATTGTAGATCTACTTCTTAGCTTTCCGGAACATCTTGAATCGTCCCAATCGGAGTTCGGATGCAAGAGTTGTGACCTTTTTATCAACGAAGATCATAGCTAAGAGTTCTCATACTTGCAATTTACACAACATCTACTTCAAGCTCAATTTCGACCTTCATTCATTCCGACTCTGTCGAATCTCAAATAATAAAAGTTGTAGAGCTCGTCGCCGGGGCGGGGGTACGCGTATAAAAGACGTTTTTTGGCCAAATTTGAGTTCAGGAATGATTATTTTGATCCAATTGACTCAAGGACTTCTAAGAGGACTTAAATACATGTAAAAAGGCTTATAAAAGGAGGGGAATAACAAGGATTAGAGGGGAGATTAGATTTGAGAGGATTCCATTAGATTAGATTAGAGTAGATTAGGATTAAAACACTAGTTCTTACTGGATTTGGAGATTGAAACAACTTGGAGACCATTGAAGATTCAAAGTAGGAGCAAGGAGGGAGCGTCAAATCTACAGACAATAGATTCTATCTTCTTATCTTCTTTTATCTTTGTCTTTTAATGATTATTCAATTGTAGATTCTTAGTTTTAATTCAATAATCATAAACTAATTCTTTGTTTGAGATTACAATGGATCTTATTGTGTAGTTTATTTTAATATGCTTCGCTATCAATTATTATGTTCTATTGTGAGGATTGTCTATTGTGATTTGGACTTAATTGTTTAATTGATTGGTCATCAATTACCGTGATAATCTATATGAACTCGAGAGATGAAGTATTAATTTAGATCTTATCATGATAGCATGTGTACAGGATTTTGTTAGTAGCTTAAACTTGATAAGTGTTAAGGTAGAGACATGCTTGACACCGCATGTAATCGGATAGAGAACTTATTCTTCAACCTTCTTCAATTGTAATTCACATAGAGATATAGTGGGTTAGTTGATTAAGGTGTTTAACGGATTTCTATCTTAATTGTGGATTGACGTTAATATGGGTATTATGCATCGAGAGGTGGTTTTATCTACTTTAGTGTTCTTGATTAACAATTCAGGATAGAGAATAATTGATGAGAAGTGTGTTAACTTAAGTGAAGCAATAAGTGAATGTGTGATCTTAAATCTCTGTTATCTTAATTTAACTAGCGGAATTTAAGAGTAGTTTAATTTATATAATTTGAAATTCATTCGTTTAAATAAGATTGAGTTGGTTACGGGTTAGTACTTGGTGATTTTTGTTAAATAATTTCTCGTGGGAACGATACTCTACTTTGACTTTATTACTTGTTGACCACGTATACTTGCTTGTTGTGCGTAATTAGATTTTACCCAACAAGTTTTTGGCGCCGTTGCCGGGGAATTAGTTAATATTTTTTACCAACATTAATTTCAATCAAAATTGTCTTAATTTAAACATTTTTATTTTTAGTTTTAACTCTCTTCCTATATTTCTCTCTTTTCAGGTACCATGGATGACTTTGCGTATCAATGGTCATACACAAACATGACACAACCAAGGGAAATAGGGATTGATGGACTTAATACATCTTCTACAGAGCCAATACAAATTGAGGCAACTTCGAAGACGTTGGAGGTTATCGCAGCTCAACGGAGTCGAAGGATGGCAAGAATGTGTGATAACCCGAGATTTCGAATAATCAAAAATTTGTGAATAAATTTTTTTTTAATTAATATTAATATTAATTATCATTTATGTGACAAGTATCGGTGATACGTGTATCGAGAAAGTCAATTTGTGTATTGACTAATAAATTTAGAGTAGAGTTGTGCTTAACAAGCTTTAGAAATCTCAACCCTAATTTTTGGATAGGGATTTGATAGAAAATATAATTAAAATAATTATTTTAATGAGTTCGTGTTTGTAATGTATAGAATTTTTGATCAATGATTGATCGGATAAGGTTTGAAATTAATAAAACCTAATAAGAGATTAGAAACCCTAATCTCATGATTAGAAATCCTAACGTACCGTTGGAAACCCTAATTGTACACCGAGAAACCCTAATTTAATATTCGAGAATCCTAAACCCTAAATTAGGAAACCCTAATCCTAATTGGTAAGTATAAGGTGTGTATTAAACTTAAATATGATTAGAAAACCATAATTATATTTTAGTTATTTTAATTTCTATTTTACAAACCCTAATTGTAATTAAAAAAATTTATTTTTCTAATTAAAACCCTAATTCATGGGTTATAAACTCTAATGATCATTTTGACCCTAATTGCTAAATTAAGTAATTTTAATTAGGAATATTAATCCTAATTAACAAGATTGAATTTTATGATTAGGAAATATTAATATAATTATTGAATCCTAATTATAATTTTAGAATATTAATTTTCTATTTTGAAAACCGAAATTCAAAAATCTTGGAAATTAAATTGCAAACCTAAAGGGTTTAAACCCTAAGGGTTTGGCTAATTGACAAGAATGCCATTTAAAATAAAATACAAATGACAAAAGTGCCCTTTTTTGAATAATTTAGTAAGCTAACTTGTAGAAATTGCAAATACTTTAGTAGGTGGCCAACTTAGTTAACTATGTGACATTAAATCTCAGCATTTCAGCCTCCATTTCGACAGCACATCAGATCTAGTAGCAATATATGACATATATATAGATTTGGGAGAGGGAAAAATCATAAAACTTGCCATTTTTCTTTCTAGCTCTCACCAACTCTCTCTCTCACCAAAGCTCCAAAATTCTAAGTTAGATCAGTCCGAATTTTAGCCCCTTGATCAATCAATAACATATTGGAGAGTTTAGATCAAGAATTGAAAGCTAAAGGTATAAATCAAATTTTAAATTTTGATCTTTGTTGTTTAGAAAATTTTTGTGTTTTAGTGTTTAATCTTATGTTATAATATGTTTGTAGTTGTTATATGTTGATCCATGATGGATCCATAGCCTCAAAGTGAGTAAAAATGCAAGTTTTAAAAATCTATTCTTGAGCTTGAAAAGTGGTCTGACAACCAAATGTCAGTGGCCACCAATCCTTGCTCGTATATGATTTTTGTTGTTTTCAAGTTGTAATATGTAGCCTTGTATGTGGTCTTTACTCTGAAAGTGAAATCAGAGCTATTTGATGTCGGGATCAGGAGTTATTAACGGTCAAAACCCGTTGACTGGGCTTGACCGAGTAAAATTCTGGGCAACCCAGAACCTAAAAACCGAGTTTGACAATGTTTTTCAAGGTCCGGATCTGACAGTTTTTGATGTTGTTTGTTGTTATTATTGTACCCAAATGGTAGTCTTTATGAAGGACTTTAGATCCACATATTTAGACTCTCCAAAACATCTTTAGATCGAGCACAGTGGATGGTCAAAACTGGCCACTCAGCCACGGTTAAGTTTCTGGGAAAAAACCCAGAAACCGGAAGAATAGAGATTCTGACCATTTTTGACCGAGTGATTCATGTTGATCCTGTTGACGATAAACTTATTTGTTGCTTTAGTATTGTTAACTGACACATGGAATATATGTTCGAACCTTTATATCACATAAATCAGAAGCAGGACATAGATTAAAATGAGCTTGAAAGTGGCTGCTCGATTTTCTGGGTTTCTGGAGAAACCCAGATTGGGTCTGACAGCTTCTTTGGAAGCCCAGATCTCTTTGATGTGTTGTTATATAACCAAATTGATGATTGTTAACGGTAGTATTACATGTATACTACGATTTTAAACTTTAAGTTAGCCAATAAACGACTTTAAACTGTGATTAAAATTCGGTCAAAGTGAGGGTCTCGAACACTGAGATTGTCAGTGTTCTTGAGGCCAAGAACACCTAAGGCTACAGAATGTGTCGCTAAAGGCTTTCAGCGACGGTTTTTATTTATTTTAATTTCTGATTTTTGGAAAATGATTAAAAATTAAAAATAAATTATAAAAATTACTAAAAATAATTTTAAAAATTATTTTAAATTATGAAAAATAATTTTTGACCAATTAGAATATTTTTCTTTAATATTTATAATTATTTAAATATTAGAAGTATTTAATTTATTTAATTAGTGTATTAAATAAATTAGAGAAAAATAATTTAATATTATGAAAAATCATTTTAAATAAGAATAATGTATTTAAAAATATGTTGAGTTATAAAATATAACTTTTGATAATTTTAGAGAATTTTTATTAATAATTTAATATTAATGATATTAGATTTATTTAATTATTAAATTAAATAAATAAGTTAAAAATGATTTTATTAATTTTAAAATTATTTTAAATAAGAATAAAGTGTTAGAAAATATTTTAAATTATAAAATATAATTTTTAATATTTTTGGAGAATTCTCATAAATTAATTAATATTAATGATATTAGATTATTTATTTATTAAATTAAATAAATGAATTAAAAATAATTTTATTAATTTAAAAATCATTTAAAAATGAGAAAAATGTTTTAAAAATATTTTAAATTATAATTAATTACTTTCAATATTTGGATAATAATTATATTAATATTTAAATATTAATGGTGATGATTTAAAAATAATTTTAATTACTTTAAAAATCATTTATGTAGAATATTGATGATTTAAAAATATTTTAAGTTATTAACAATAACTTTAATATTTTGACAAGGATAACATTAATATTTTTATATTATTAAATATTAATGATAATAAGATTATTTGATAATTAATCATTTAAAAATGATTTAAGTGTTTGAAAAATTATTATAAATTATAATAATTGTTTATAAATTATTAAAAGCTTCCGAAAAATATTATAAACGATATTTGACTTATCTAAGATAATATTGAAGCTTAGAGACCAAGTTTAATTGACAATCAATGTGTTAATTGTCGGATAGGGTGACCAGAACACCGAGAATGGATCGAAATTCAACCAGACCGAAATAGTTAGACTGGATAAGTGTTTATAGGTTATAAACACTGATGTGATTATGTGGTACTGTGTCTAAGAGAAGTTTGACTGTAAAATACAGTGTTACATGTTATAAAATATTATGTTAATTGTGAGACCATCATTGTTGATTATAGATCTTACGAACGCGGTTAATTATATTGTGTAGATGTAATCAACGCGAAAGGCAAGTTTCCTAACTTAACCTTGAGTTATATTCATTCAATTATTTTAATGGTTAATTATTGATAATTATACCATGTCTAGGAAATTTATTGTTGATTATTCGCAGTTAGTGCATGATTAAAATTCAAATTGAATTACTGATTCGGAAAATATATATTCGTAGAATTACTGTTGTTGGATATTTATATCTGTAGAAACTAATATTGACAGTACAGATAATTCCTGTTTATTGCCAAATTATATTGAGAAATGTCTTGGCTAATTATTTTGGCTAGACGAACATTTGTTAGAACTTGATAGAGAAGAGAAATCAATTGTTATTGATAGATAGATGCCAATTGTTTTGGCTAGATCGATAAGTAGATAGAATTTGAAATCACAGTATTTCGTTGTTAAATCAAAATCTTGATTCTGAGACTGAGAAGAACAACCTTTTATATAAAGGGAGCATTTTAGGTCGTATATTCGACCATTGCACGCTGTTAAGTATTATGCATAATATAGGGTACAAGGAGTTGGCCGGCTCTAAGTACTTACAGAGGGGTATAATTTAATCTTTATGGTTATCTGATACTCCTACGTATGTATCAAAGTAAATCTTTGATAGATACCCGAGAAAATAAGTTCTAGATCTAGTGTGATCGCTCAGCATAAATCTGGAAAACATTCCACTTTGCTATTTCGTAGAATTAATTCTTGATTGTTCGTTGAATATCGTAGAGAATCTTGAAAGCGTTACACTCTTTCATTATCAGATTATTGTTGCGGAGAATGTTAGAACAATTGATATTGATTTCTATACCTTTATTGTATGTCTTAACTTGCGGGGCAAACTTGTTGCTCACCCTTGCTATAAATAAAACTTTTCAGCTAGGGATGGTGTTGCAGAAGGTGCTGCGAAGAAGAACAAGGTAAAAGGCATAGTTATAAATTAGTTATGATGAACAATATTATTATGTTGTATTATATTGTAAACCCTTTTTGTATATCTAAAGGGGTATTTCTGTAATGTTAAGGTTAGTGGACCTGGGACTTATGTAATCCTATTTATATATGAATGGGTAGTTAAATGGTATTATATTGTGGATCGTGAACACCAAACTCGGGGGTCAGGTAACCTCAGGGTGTCACAGGTTGGTATCAGAGCTATAAGCATGAATTTGCGAGGTGCCCCGAGCCTCTCGCTGGTGACTTCCTTGTGTGGAATGCACCGAAGCTAGACTCTCCGTAGGGGACGCCGAGCCAGTCGGTGGCAAGCTGATAGGTACCACTATGAGGTGCTATGGTTGGAAGCACCATGAAAGTCACATGTTGGTATCAAAGCTGCAGTGACCAAGGTGTCACCAATTAGTAGAAGAGCCGTAGGTTATAAACCTTAAGTGGGTTGGAAGAAAACCCTAGGAATATAACCATACGCGTGATAGAGAAAACTCATTTAGAGTTCTAAATGAGGGATTGACGAAGTGCATTAATAGAGAGATAAGTGGACACATAGTGTGAGAATTTTGTACTGGTGAAGTACTAATCAAGTTATTTCAACTGATTATAGGATGTCTGGAGAAGGTGAAAAGAGTGCGGAGATGCTAGCGACTGTTGCACCGATGCCAGAAGTTGTGGTGCCAGCACAAAGCGAATCAGTTGAGAAGGTGGGAGATGATGAACACATGGTTAATCTGGGGAGCGATTATGACGATTATCCTGAGATGTATCTGAGAGGAGATGAGGAGGCAGAGTCTGAGCCAGCTAAGGTGGAGTTAAAGAATAAGACTAAATTTGGAGAACGAGATCGCGAATATGCAGAGGTTCAAGAACTTCGGAGCAAAGTGTTTCTCTTGGAGGAATTGTGGAAGACGGAGTGAGCATTACGCGAAATGACTGAATAACGGAATGAGCTCAAGGCGCAGGTGGATAGAATGAAGGCTGAAGGTGGTGGATCATTTGAAGGAACCAGCAAGAAGGACAAGAAGAAGAGAAAGAGGGAAAAAGACAGCCTTAATTCTGAAAAATCAAGCCTGAAGAAGAAGCAAGCATGTATCAAATGTGGAAAGACTCACGCGGGAGAATGCATGATGTGAAAGAATGTGTGCTTCAACTGCAAGCAGGAAGGACATATTTCTCTGCATTGTCCTAAGCCGAATTTGAGGAAGTGTTTTTCATGTGGGAAGACGGGTCACGAATTCAGCAAGTGTCCCAACAAAAAGAAGATTGGTGAAGGGAGTTGTCGGTAGACAACTTAGATATATGTAATACTATCTTTTGGGTAGAAGTTTATGATATTAAGAGTTGCAATATCGAGAACGATGTGTAAGCATATGTAAATATATATATGTTGTATGAATGAAATCTTTATTTTCTATATGAATATAAGATTAAAATTAATTGGTGTGTTCTTAAAACTCATACTTATGGTAAGTTAATGACTCATAATTATATGAAATATTTTGAACCCCTCAGCGAATGGACGCCAAAGGTCTGACTATGATAAGTTCATACACTAATATAATTATGGCAAGTTCCTGAACTCATAAGTGTGATAAGTTTGACGAACTGGTAATAACAGTGTGAAATGGAGAATTGCAACTTTTTGTGTAAAGTTGTCTTGTTAATCCTGTTATAATTTAAAAAGGGATAGTAAATATGTTAAGTACTATATGTACTATGTGCTATTTGAATGAATATGCAATTATATGAGAATTATGTGTTGAATTCTTATTGTGTTGAATTCTTATTGTGTAGAGAAAGAGAATTAATATAAGATTTTTATTTAAATCAGATCATGCCGCCTAGACGACAGAATCGAAACCAATGAGAAGAACAGTCGATGAATAATGAAGGAGGTCAAGCTGACCCGATACAAAACTTTGCAAATATGATAGCCCAAGCTATGGAGAATAGAGCTCCAGCAAAAAGAGGAAGAGCGAGGAATCAGCTAGCTGTAAGATTGGCAAATTTTAAAGACTTTAAAGCGGTAGGACCGCCTGAGTTCAAAGGCACCACAGATCCTATTGAAGCCCAAACTTGGGTGAAGGAGATAGAGAAAGCATTCGTTATCGCCAGAGTAGCAGAGGAACAAAAGATGGCTTTTGTAACTTATCTGATGAAGGGAGAAGCTAACTACTGGTGGGAGATGAACCAAGCGAGAGCTGGTACAGAGGTGGTGTTGTGGACAAGATTCAAGGAGCTGTTCTTCGAGAACTACTTCTCGCCAAGTATGCAATCCAGGATGGAAGTTAAATTCTTAGAACTTAAGCAGGAAAACATGTCGGTATCTGAATATGCTGCCTAATTCAACGAGCTGGCAAGATTTGCACCTCATCAGGTGGACACAGAGGCGAGAAAGGCGAGAAGATTCGAGAATGGATTGAAGTCGGGAATATACAACAAGGTAGCAGTATTGCAGATCAACACATTCGCGACTTTGATGGAGAAAGCGTTAATTGCTGAAGGAGGGAGCGAAGCTGCGTCTCGATTTCATCAAGAGAAGAAGAAGAAGACAAATGACGGTGGAAGCAGTGGTGGAAGTAATCCTAATAAGAGGAAGTGAAGTGAGAATACCCAGTTGGGTAATAAAACAGAAGATAATAGGAAAGGGAGGGAGCCATGTGCAAATTGTGGGAAGAATCATGCTGGAGTTTGCCTGAAGAAGAAGGGAGCTTGCTATAACTGCGAATAAGAGGGGCATATGTCACCCAATTGCCTCAGTCCGAAGAAAATTCAAGGTTTCTTTGGATACGGATCGACTGATCATTTGGTTCGGAACTGTCCGAAGAAGAATGCAGAAAAGGAAAGTGTCAACAAGGGACCCGGTGGCGGAACCTTGGCGATTGGAGGACCTGCACAACCAAGATGACCATCGGCCCGTGCATTTAACATGACGGCGCAGGATTCAGTGGCTACTTAGGAGGTCGCAACAGGTAATGATTTCGTTTAGAAATTTAATTACGCTAGTAATATTGAGTTAGATATTGCTGTGAACTATTTTATTTATAGATTCAAGTCACAGTTTAGAATTTGAAACACAAATTAATATTGTGTTGATAAAAATGAATTGATGATGCAACTTTAAAAGATTGTAGAGAATAAGAAAGCGGTGATTCCGAGGACGGAATCCTTTTAAGGAGGGGTGAATGTAATAACCCGAGATTTCGAATAACCAAAAATTTGCGAATAAATTTTTTTTAATTAATATTAATATTAATTATCATTTATGTGACAAGTATCGGTGATACGTGTATCGAGAAAGTCAATTTGTGTATTAACTAATAAAATTAGAGTAGAGTTGTGCTTAACAAGCTTTAGAAATCCTAACCCTAATTTCTAGATAGGGATTCGATAGAAAATATAATTAAAATAATTATTTTAATGAGTTCGTGATTGTAATGTATAAAATTTTTTAACAATGATTGATCGGATAAGGTTTGAAATTAATAAAACCTAATAAAAGATTAGAAACCCTAATCTCAGGATTAGAAACCCTAACGTACTGTTGGAAACCCTAATTGTACGTCGGGAAACCCTAATTTAATATTCGAGAATCCTAAACCCTAAATTAGGAAACTATAATCCTAATTGGTAAGTATAAGGTGTGTATTAAACTTAAATATGATTAGAAAACCCTAATTATATTTTAGTTATCTTAATTTCTATTTTACAAACCTTAATTGTAATTTAGAAAATTTATTTTTCTAATTAAAACCCTAATTCGTGGGTTATAAACCCTAATGATCATTTTGACCCTAATTGCTAAATTAAGCAATTTTAATTAGGAATATTAATCCTAATTAGCAAGATTAAATTTTATGACTACGAAATATTAATATAATTATTGAATCCTAATTATAATTTTAGAATATTAATTTTCTATTTTGAAAACCGAAATTCAAAAATCTTGAAAATTAAATTGCGAACCTAAAGGGTTTAAACCCTAAGGGTTTGGCTAATTGACAAGAATGTCATTTAAAATAAAATACAAATGACAAAAGTGCCCTTTTTTGAATAATTTAGTAAGCTAACTTGCAGAAATTGCAAATACTTTAGTAGGTGGCCAACTTAGTTAACTATGTGACATTTAATCTCAGCATTTCAGCCTCCATTTCGACAGCACATCAGATCTAGTAGCAATATATGACATATATATAGATTTGGGAGAAGGAAAAATCATAAAACTTGCCATTTTTCTTTCTAGCTCTCACCAACTCTCTCTCTCACCAAAGCTCCAAAATTCTAAGTTAGATCAGTCTGAATTTCAGCCCCTTGATCAATCAATAACATATTGGAGAGTTTAGATCAAGAATTGAAAGCTAAAGGTATAAATCAAATTTTAAATTTTGATCTTTGTTGTTTAGAAAATTTTTGTGTTTTAGTGTTTAATCTTATGTTATAATATGTTTGTAGTTGTTATATGTTGATCCATGATGGATCCATAGCCTCAAAGTGAGTAAAAATGCAAGTTTTAAAAATCTATTCTTGAGCTTGAAAAGTGGTCTGACAACCAAATGTCAGTGGCCACCAATCCTTGCTCGTATATGATTTTTGTTGTTTTCAAGTTGTAATATGTAGCCTTGTATGTGGTCTTTACTCTGAAAGTGAAATCAGAGCTATTTGATGTCGGGATCAGGAGTTATTAATGGTCAAAACCCGTTGACTGGGCTTGACCGAGTAAAATTCTGGGCAACCCAGAACCTAAAAACCGAGTTTGACAATGTTTTTCAAGGTCCGGATCTGACAGTTTTTGATGTTGTTTGTTGTTATTATTGTACCCAAATGGTAGTCTTTATGAAGGACTTTAGATCCATGTATTTAGACTCTCCAAAACATCTTTAGATCGAGCACAGTGGATGGTCAAAACTGGCCACTCAGCCACGGTTAAGTTTATGGGAAAAACCCAGAAACCGAAAGAACAGAGATTCTGACCATTTTTGACCGAGTGATTCATGTTGATCCTGTTGATGATAAACTTATTTGTTGCTTTAGTATTGTTAACTGACACATGAAATACATGTTCGAACCTTTATATCACATAAATCAGAAGCAGGACATAGATTAAAATGAGCTTGAAAGTGGCTGCTCGATTTTCTGGGTTTCTGGAGAAACCCGGATTGGGTCTGACAGCTTCTTTGGAAGCCCAGTTCTCTTTGATGTGTTGTTATATAACCAAATTGATGATTGTTAACGGTAGTATTACATGTATACTACGATTTTAAACTTCAAGTTAGCCAATAAACGACTTTAAATTGTGATTAAAATTCGGTCAAAGTGAGGGTCTCGAACACTGAGATTGTCAGTGTTCTTGAGGCCAAGAACACCTAAGACTACAGAATGTGTCGCTAAAGGCTTTTAGCGACGGTTTTTATTTATTTTAATTTCTGATTTTCAGAAAATAATTAAAAATTAGAAATAAATTATAAAAATTACTAAAAATGGTTTTGAAAATTATTTTAAATTATGAAAAATAATTTTTGACCAATTAGAATATTTTTCTTTAATATTTATAATTATTTAAATATTAGAGGTATTTAATTTATTTAATTAGTTTATTAAATAAATTAGAGAAAAATGATTTAATATTATGAAAAATCATTTTAAATAAGAATAATGTATTTAAAAATATGTTGAGTTATAAAATATAACTTTTGATAATTTTAGAGAATTTTCATTAATAATTTAATATTAATGATATTAGATTTATTTAATTATTAAATTAAATAAATAAGTTAAAAATGATTTTATTAATTTAAAATTTATTTTAATAAGAATAAAGTGTTAGAAAATATTTTAAATTATAAAATATAATTTTTAATATTTTTGGAGAATTCTCATTAATAAATTAATATTAATGATATTAGATTATTTATTTATTAAATTAAATGAATGAATTAAAAATGATTTTATTGATTTAAAATCATTTAAAAATGAGAAAAATATTTTAAAAATATTTTAAGTTATAATTAATGACTTTCAATATTTGGATAATAATTACATTAATATTTAAATATTAATGGTGATGATTTAAAAATGATTTTAATTACTTTAAAAATCATTTATGTAGAATATTGATGATTTAAAAATATTTTAAGTTATTAACAATAACTTTAATATTTTGACAAGGATAATATTAATATTTTTATATTATTAAATATTAATGATAATAAGATTATTTGATAATTAAATCATTTAAAAATGATTTAAGTGTTTGAAAAATTATTATAAATTATAATAATTGTTTATAAATTATTAAAAGCTTCCGAAAAATATTATAAATGATATTTGACTTATCTAAGATAATATTGGAGCCTACAGACTAAGTTTAATTGACAATCAATGTGTTAATTGTCGATAGGGTGGCCAGAACACCGAGAATAGATCGAAATCCAACCAAACCGAAATAGTTAGATTGGATAAGTGTTTATAGGTTATAAACACTGATGTGATTATATGGTACTGTGTCTAAGAGAAGTTTGACTGTAAAATACAGTGTTACATGTTATAAAATATTATGCTAATTGTGAGACCGTCATTGTTGATTATAGGTCTTACGAACGCAGTTAATTATATTGTGTAGTTGTAATCAACGCGAAAGGCAAGTTTCCTAACTCAACCTTGAGTTATATTCATTCAATTATTTTAATGGTTAATTATTGATAATTATACCATATCCAGAGAATTTATTGTTGATTATTCGCAGTTAGTGCATGATTAAAATTCAAATTGAATTTTTGATTCGAAAAATATATATTCGTAGAATTACTATTGTTGGATATTTATATCTATTGAAACTAATATTGACAGTACAGATAATTCCTGTTTATTGTCAAATTATATTGAGAAATGTCTTAGCTAATTATTCTGGCTAGACGAACATTTGTTAGAACTTGATAGAGAAGAGAAATCAATTGTTATTGATAGATAGATGCCAATTGTTTCGGCTAGATCGATAAGTAGATAGAATTTGAAATCACAGTATTTCGTTGTTAAATCAAAATCTTGATTCTGAGACTGAGAAGAACAACCTTTTATATAAAGGGAGCATTTTAGGTCGTATATTCGACCATTGCACGCTGTTAAGTATTATGCATAATATAGGGTACAAGGAGTTGGCCGGCTCTAAGTACTTACAGAGGGGTATAATTTAATCTTTATGGTTATCTGATACTCCTACGTATGTATAAAAGTAAATCTTTGATAGATACCCGAAAAAATAAGTTCTAGATCTAGTGTGATCGCTCAGCATAAATCTGGAAAATATTCCACTTTGCTATTTCGTAAAATTAATTCTTGATTATTCATTAAATATCGTAGAGAATATTGAAAGCGTTACATTCTTTCATTATCATATTATTGTTGCGGAGAATGTTAGAACAATTGATATTGATTTCTATACCTTTATTGTATGTCTTAACTTGCGGGGCAAACTTGTTGCTCACCCTTGCTATAAATAAAACTTTTCAGCTAGGGACGGTGTTGCAGAAGGTGCTGCGAAGAAGAACAAGGGAAAAGGCATAGTTATAAATTAGTTATGATGAACAATATTATTACGTTATATTGTATTGTAAATCCTTTTTGTATATCTAAAGGGGTATTTCTGTAATGTTAAGGTTAGTGGACCTGGGACTTATGTATTAACAATATATGTTAATGACTTATGTAATCCTATTTATATATGAATGGGTAGTTAAATGGTATTATATTGTGGATCGTGAACACCAAACTCGGGAGTCAGGTAACCCTGATTTGGGGGTGTCACAGAATGACTCAGCCAAGGGGAGCGGAGATTGATAGGCTCGCGACACTTTCTGCATTGTCAGCACAGATTGAGACAATTTCGAGGAGGTTAGACGCTTTTGAAGCTCAGCGTCGTCAAAGTGTGGCGGTTACCTGTGATTATTGTGCTGGAAATCATATGAGTCATCAGTGCACCATAAGTTTCGGGCCAGTACAGTATGGTGGTGATTACGCCAATAATTATGTCTATCCTAACAACTATTATCAGGATTGGGGGTATCACCCAGATTCTTCATGGAGCTATACTTATGAAGACCAATACTCTACTCCAAATCCAACATACACGCCGAAATTCTCATATCCACCTCCAATGCGACAAGAAGACAATTTAGAGTTGAAGGAATTCATGTTAAGGATTATAGCATCAACTGAGGAGAGGATGATTAATCAAGAGCGGTCAATTCAGAATCAAGAGATAGCAATTCAAAATCTTCAAAATAAGATAGATCAATTGACCAAATCCGTAAGCAACCTTCCTCGAAATAATTGGTGTTATGATGAGGATTCCGAGATTGGTGAAGTGCCCGAACCAAATCTGCAACTGGATGAGCCACAAGATATAGGAAGTGTGAAGACAATTGGGGATAATGAAATAGAGGTCCACGAAGATCTAAATGCGTCTCCAACAAAGATCAAAGAGTCGGTCAGATTTGCAAAATTATGCCCACTTGGTAGTCATGTCGTCGGCGAAGCTCTTGTTGACATAAGAGTGAGTACAATTTTCAATCCATGGCGGGAAGAGAAAGAGAAGATAGACGAAGAGCCCATTGTGTGTGACAAGCTTCCATGCCCCAAAGTGATCACATACACAATAGAGAAAACACCTAGCTGTGGGACGTTCTTGATTAAGATCATACCAAATCAGAGCATGCTAGGTGACTTTAATGCATTGGCCATCGTAAATGGGAACCTACCAAAAGCTATATTATTTTCGATGGATGGAGGGTTCCTCAATTACCGAAGAGGAATTGGATAGCGTTGACCAGACAAAGTCAGGCTGAAAGACTGTAAATCAAGCGCTGACTGGGAGGCAACCATGAATTTTTTTTTTTTTATTTTTTATTTTTTATTTTTTATTTTTTATTTTTTTAATATTTATATGCTTTCCTAGTTTATTTAGTAGATAGGAATCACGTTATATTCCAAAGTTCTATTCTAATCCATGTTGTCTCTCTACATTGCAGGTATTGTAGGTTCAATGGACAAGCAAAAGATTATGAAAAGGTCATTCAAGTTAAATTCAAGTGTGGTGCCCGATTCATTCTAATGTGCTTAACCTATTCTTCAAACTTTGTAGACAATGAGATAAATTGTTATATGTCAGGGAAGTCTTCTCTTTTATTTTTTCCTATCTTAGCCATTGAGGACAATGTCTGTTTTAAGTTTGGGGGTATTTATCATGTTTAGTATTTAATTGGGCAATATTTTGATGGAATTTGATTTTGGCCAATAATAAGTGGGTGGTTGATAGTGTTAACTCTTGGAGAATTGATGAGCATGCTTAGTCTATATTTTAACTCATTAGTTAGTTTTCACAATACTTGAGAAATTTTTGAAAAATTTTACACATATCCATTTGTTTAGCCAGTTGGGATTGAATTTGTTTGGCTAAATGCTTATGAAAGATTCCATTGCAACTTGAGAAATCTTATTTGAGCATCATTCGAAGTGAAAATTAGGCACTCATATAAGTTTGGGGGAAATCTTGGGGTATTTATGAAAAAAAATATATAAAATTATTGGAACCTTCCCGAGTTGAATAATTGAATCTTGTGGTGGGTCGAGATGGAGCGTAAAACGCACTCCCCATAAACACAGACATGAGATGGAGCGTAAAACGCACTCGTTCGATGAAAAGTGAAAAGTGAGATGGAGCGTAAAACGCACTCACTAAATAGAGAAAAGAAAATATGTATGTTTGAAATACTTGGGAAGGGTTCTTACGTGCTTAAAAGTTTAAATATCCAGTTGATCCTCAAGAAAAATTTGTGCTATGTCTATAGTAGCGGTGATTGATGTGATAAGAAGTTTTGAAAGTCGTTTTTGAAAATATTTTATGAGTATTGGTTGATCTAATCTAAATCATGACTGGTTTTAAACATATGGATGCACACACGCACTTAAAGGATCAAGAGTAGATGTGAATCTAATGAAAGTTGTTCAAATTTTAGACATGCCATTATTTTGAAATTTTCTACGAGTTATCATTTGTTGTAACCTTTGAGGCATTGATCGAATTCATATGGATTCATTGTTTGGGTGGATCATTGCTAGAGGATGAATCTGTCTAATTTGTGTTTTTTTCTTGGGGACAAGCAAAGGTTTAAGTTTGGGGGTATTTGATAAGTAGGTTTTATACCTACTTATCCGGTATCTATTACTTGAATTACTTGCTTAATCTCATATTTCTTAGTTACTTTTCATATATTTTATGTTATTTTGTAGGCTATGACATAACATTGGCATGAAGAAGCAAAGAAAGGCAATTCGGACATCTTTTGGACCAAAATACGCAAGCAAATGCAATAAGAGAAGATTGAAGGACTTTTAACACCAAGTTGGATGTATGTTTTTCGCTTGGAACTTAGATATTATTGTAGATCTACTTCTTAGCTTTTCGAAATATCTTGAATCATTCAATCGGAGTTCGGATGCAAGAGGTATGGCCTTTTTATTAACGAAGATCATAGCTAAGAGTTCTCATACTTGCAATTTACACAGCATCTACTTCAAGCTCAATTTTTACCTTCATCCATTCTGAATCTATCGAATCTCAAAGAATAAAAGTTGTAAAGCTCGTCGATATCTTTAATTTAATAGGTGGCAGGCCCCGTAACTCCTCCCGGATCAAACGTTATGGCCGTTTTACCAGAGGACACTGTGACAGAAAATGAACCCCGCTGGGGCGGGGTTTTCTTTCACAAAACCCCCGTCGGGGCTGGGGGTACCAGCTGGAAAACAGAATGGTAGCCCGCGGGGAGGGCCCTTTACAAGTATAAACCCCGTCGGGGCGGGGATACGCGTAGAAAAGACGTTTTTTGGCCAAATTTGAATTCAGGAATGATTGTTTCGATCCAATTGATCAAAACACTAGTTCTTACTAGATTTGGAGATTGAAGCAACTTGGAGAACATTGAAGATTCAAAGTAGGAGCAAGGAGGGAGCGTCAAATCTACAGATAATAGATTCTATCTTCTTATTTTCTTCTATCTTTGTCTTTTAATGATTATTCAATTGTGGATTCTTAGTTTTAATTCAATAATCATAAACTAATTCTTTATTTGAGATTACAATGGATCTTATTGTGTAGTTTATTTTAATATGCTTCGCTATCAATTATTATGTTCTATTGTGAGGATTGTCTATTGTGATTTGGACTTAATTGTTTAATTTATTGGTCATCAATTATCGTGATAATCTATATGAACTCGAGAGATGAAGTATTGATTTAGATCTTATTATGATAGCATGTGTACAGGATTTTGTTAGTAGCTTAAACTTGATAAGTGTTAAGGTAGAGACATGCTTGACACCGCATGTAATCGGATAGAGAACTTATTCTTCAACCTTCTTCAATTGTAATTCACATAGAGATATAGTGGGTTAGTTGATTAAGGTGTTTAACGGATTTCTATCTTAATTGTGGATTGACGTTAATATGGGTATTATGCATCGAGAGGTGGTTTTATCTACTTTAGTGTTCTTGATTAACAATTCAAGATAGAGAATAATTGACGAGAAGTGTGTTAACTTAATTGAAGCAATAAGTGAAGTTGTGATCTTAAATCTCAGTTATCTTAATTTAACTAGTGGAATTTAAGAGTAGTTTAATTTATATAATTTGAAATTCATTCGTTTAAATAAGATTGAGTTGGTTACGGGTTAGTACTTGGTGATTTTTGCTAAATAATTCCTCGTGGGAACGATACTCTACTTTCACTTTATTACTTGTTGACCACGTATACTTGCGTGTTGTGCGTAATTAGATTTTACCCAACACGTATTCCCTAAAGAACTTTCTGACCTACCCCAAGAGCGTGAAATTGAATTTTATATCGGCCTTGAATCCGGTACAAAACCCATTTCCAAAGCCCCATATCGAATGGCTCATATTGAACTTCAGGATTTAAAGACCCAACTGCAGGAATTGTTGGACATTGGCTTTATTCGTCCTAGTACTTCTCCTTGGGGTGCTCCTGTTCTATTCGTGAAGAAAGATGGGAGTATGCGACTTTGTATTGATTATCGGGAGTTGAATCATGTCACCATCAAAAATAGGTACCCATTGCCACGTATTGATGACCTATTTGACCAGTTAAAGGAGCCAAATTCTTTTCAAAGATTGATCTTCGTTCCAGATATCACCAATTGAAGATTAGAATCGATGACATTCCAAAGACGGCTTTCAGAACTCGGTACGTGCATTATGAATTCCTAGTCATGTCTTTTAGATTAACTAATTGTGACAACCCAAAAATTTGGATAGTTTTATAAAATCTTAAAAGATTGAATAAAGGTTATAAGATGAACCTAGACAGGAAAATAAGTGTATGGATTTGACATTTCTGTAAATGAATTTTAAGGATTTCAAAATTTTTGGAGAAGAACTTGAATGATTTAATAGACTATAAGTGATAGTCTGATAATGAGGTATATGTTTATTGTATGAGTTCATAAGATTATGTGTATATGGTTCTAGTATTTTAAATATATATTAGTGATCTAATCTAAGAGTTGTGGACCATATTATTTTGTATGAATATGTGAGTAAGTAAATTAAGAATTAAGTTATGTAACCTAATATATATATTAGGCGTGTTAAGTAAATAACCTAAGAGGTTATAATAGGTGAGAATGTTAGTATATAAAACATATACTAATTCTAAGAGATTTAATTTATATATCTCAACTAATAAATTTTATAACCTAATTATATAGTAAGTCTAATTGGGTTAAGGAAATAAATGTGCATGAGTAAAATTTATGTTATAATTGAGAAAATAAAAACCCTAATTAAATAATTAGGGAATGGTAATATTAGAAATGTTGGAAGATGTTAGTTGTTGTAGCCAAACATTTTAATTTAGAAGCCCAAAAGAATTAATTGGGAGCCAAAACTTAGCCCAATGAAAGAGGGACTTTTTTGACATTTAGTAAATCAATTAAAGCATAAAAGGAAGCCAAAAATTGGACAAACTAAGGCCACATGGCCGGCCCAAACAAGGGAGGAGAGAAGGGGAGATGAATGTAATGATTATTTACTTTAGTGGGTTATCTACTCTTCCATGTGTCATTTCCTCCTTTAGCCACAATGTTTTATTTAAGTGTACAAGCAACACTAAAATGATTAAGAAAGAGAAAGCAAGAGTGAGTTGTTGGGAAATTAATATTAGATATACAATTATATCTATACAATTTACTACTAAACCCACAAAAACCCATTCCATTTCTCTCTCATCTCTTATTAGCTAACTCAAAGAAAACCAAATAGAGAGAGAAAGAAGAGAGGCAATTTTTGTCAGCTCCAAGAGGGTGAGAGAGAGAGGTTTTGATCTTCAAGCTAACCAAGATCATCATCTACTTTGATGGATTAAGGAAAGCTAGCAAAATATCAAGTATAAATCACCTTTTTTCTAAGTTATTCTTAGTTGTTTAAATGAAAACTTGGATTGATAATTTCAAACTTCAAAACTCTAGATCTACATGATCTTGTGTGTTATGTATTCTATCCATCTTGTGTGTTAAAAGTTAGATCTAAAGTATGAAATGGAAACTAGGTTTTTCAAATGTAGAAAATCTTAATTTTTCTTAGCCCCGATTGTGTTAATCTTGTGTTTGATGAAATAGATCATGTATTATGGTAGAATCATGGGTATATGAGGTATTAGTAAATGTTATGATGAGTTATGTTGGTTATTATGTGAGAACATAAAAGTTTTCTTAGAACTCACCAAGAGTTAAAAATCAATTTTTTGTGAAAACGAAATATGAAATTCAAATGACCATATCTCCTATTGTATTTCAAATTTTTGAGTGTGGTCAAGTCCTAAAGTTAGATCTATAAGTTTTCTAACATCTCCAAGTGGAATCACTGAAAAAGGAGTCGTAGATTTCCATATGGACTATGTTTAGCAAAGAACTCCAAAACTACAAAACGCCAAAATGCTTCTGCCCAAAATTTTAAAAGGGCAATTTCGGCCACTTAATTTGCCAGAAAAATTCCGGCCTTTTGGGACATTAAAATATATGGTATTAAGTACCTCCTGTCCAGAAATGAGCTCATTCCGACTTAAAATGACCAAGTTATGACCATTTCAATTTCTGTGATTTTCTGACGAAAACGGCTATAACCGGAGTTCTATAACTCCGATGGCCACGAAATTTAAACTGGAGTGTCACGTTAACAAGTATGAGATTGTGTCAAAAGATTGGAATTTCTGGAGTTAAGCACGAGGTAGCTAATTTCTTAAGGAATTAACTAAAAATGATTTTTGAAAAATACTAAAGGAAGTGGGAAAATTTTGGAAAAATACTTTTTGTGTATGAAATACATGTATATAAGCATGGCCAAAAGATAGAAAAATAATAAGTTATTTTGGTATTTTGTAAAAGGATATGGAATCCAGCTTGCTGGATTAGGAAATCTGATGAATCCAGCTTGCTGGATTGAAAAATAGTTTACTGGATTGAAAATTTGTTGAATCCAGTTTGCTGGATTGCGATCTAGTTTGCTGGATTTGGAATCCAGTTAGCTGGATTGCAGTTTGGGCTGTTAGATTTAGAATCCAGGTGGCTGGATTAGTATTTAACTTAATAGATGTTAAAGAATAACTTGTGAAATGAAAAAGCGAGTGATAAATCATAATGTATATGATACAGTGATTGAAGAATTATCAAAGAATGATAATAATGCTAATGTTGTAAGGTTTTATCTATTACTTTATTATGTGATTAAGTGTTAGATAATTGATTGATAAAGTAATTGGATTATGATACAAAGTAGAATATGCTGATTGAAAAACCCAATCTTATTAATGATAGGTCTTACCAAAAGAAGTTAACTTAAATTGCGTAGCAGTAGTCAACGAATCAGGCAAGTTTCCATAACTCAAACTTGAGTTATATTTTAAAGCATGTTAGTGAATAGTTGTTGTTGATTATTCACGTCTATATTGATTGATTCGCACGTTGTGCATGTTGTATATATTCATTAGGTATGAAAGGCTGATCACCTTCATTACCATTTCATTCAGTTAATTTGTTCATGTTTATGCTTGACCATTCATTTTTATTGACTTGGTCGTTCAGCTAAGAAAATTTGTTCATACTCTTTCACAATGTTTATATTGTTGAAAGTTAACTAGCTTATTGTTCAATTTTTTCAATCATGATATATCCTTAAATAAATTTAACTTGCTGGGCAAATTTGATGCTTACCCTTGCTATATCATGATAAAAATTTTCAGATTTAGAGGAAAGCTCGAGTAAAGGCAGAAGTAAAGGCAAAGTGCAAGACTAAATTATGGTGCAGTTAGATTTATTAAAGTTCTGACGAAAATAGTATTGTAAACCTTTTTAGATATTGAAGGTAAGTATTAAATTAAGGTTGTAGACCTTGGGGTTTATGTTGTAAAAGTTTAATGTATAAACAATTTAAGTTTATATCTTTCCACAATAGTTATAGAAATAGTATACCAGATCCTTGGTGATTAGGACCGGGATTTGGGGATGCTACAGGTGGTATCAGAGCTGTAGGTTATAAACCTTAGGTAGGTGTACCTTAGGCTATAACCGCGGAGAGGATGATAAGGAATAAACTCATATAGAGTTTAAGCGATAAAGAGATGAATTTAAGAAATTCATCATTTAAGTAAAGAGAAAGATAAATATGATTCAAAGAAGAATCTTGAAGAGCTATAAGGATAAGAATCCAGAATTACTTGACTCCAGTAATAGAGATGAAAAGTGATAATAAATAGACTATGTCTATAAGATGAGAAGTGTTAATAAATCATAATATAATATGATTAAAAAGAAGAATATGAAGATCGTAAAATAAAAATGATCGTAAGTATAAGGAGAAATGATTACGATATAAGATCACGAAATGATTAGATTAAATTGTTGAATAAATATGATTGTTAAGTGATTGGTATGATATAGCTCAACGCTATAAAGGGAAGGTACTAGGAAATGGTACAATGTAAACTCAGAAAAAAGTGGCAAATATTAAGATACGGATTAAAGAAAATTCGTATTAAGAAAAGGGAACGTTAGAATTGTGTAGAATTTCAATTGAGGACTCATGTCAGCAGCTGAGTTGTATGATTCTTGTATGGGCGGGGAATTTATACTTGGTTTTAGAATCACTTAGCTTCCTGGTCGATATAGTGGTTAGGTTGACCAATTCTTTGTATGGGAGGGAATTGTCCCCTTAGCTTCCTATATTGATTAGTGGCCGAGTTTGGTTTGACAACCACTTAGTTTCTTACATTGATAATCATTGGAACCTAATGTCGCACTATTTGCTATATGAATGTTGATAAGGTGATTCTTTTCTCACGTGTATAACTAATAGATAGAGAATATAAGGTTAGTTACGAGTTCTTAAAACTCATACTTATGGTAAGTTCATGACTAAATCATATGGTATGTTTTGAACCCCTCAACGAATGGACGCCTATGGTCTGACTAGGATAAGTTTCGAAACTCATTATGATTATAGAAGTTTCTAAACTCATAATGTGTTGTATGTTTGATGAACTGGGTATGAGAAAGTTGTGAATGGAGAATTGAGGATTTTAGGAATAGATAGATTTATTAAAGTAATGGATCATTAGAGAAAGTGAAGTTGATGGTGGAAGTATAGGTATTC